>FXXK01000511.1:0-92633 GCA_900184695.1 Betula pendula | reverse complement strand
TTTTTTTCTAAGGGGGGCTAGGGGTTTAAAAATTTGAAAAAAATTAGACTGTAATTTTTTTTTTCAACTTTTTTTTGAGGGGGGGGTGGGGGGCCGCCCCTGCACCACCCCCCCTTATCTCCGCCATTGGTAGTAGAGCACATCTACTGTAGAGAATGAAGTCGCATTGCATACAGCTGTAAAACGGAATGGAGATTAATCCCATACAACCATCACAAAGCTCATCTTCCACGAGCTCCTCATTGCTAACTAAAATGTTGTATCTTCCCAGCCCCTTCAACCCCCATATCATCAGTTGCTAAATCAACAGATTCCTCAGGCAGCCACGTGAGTTGTACAGTTTCTTCAAATTTAAATGCACATGCCAAGTGGGCCACGTAATTGCATTTCTGACAATAATAGGCCGCATACTTTGTCTTCACCGGTTGATAGCAGAGGTTACAAAATATATTGTTGTGCTCTTTGAGTTGATCAGGAAGAGAATAGGTGAGAGCGAGGGAGTGACCATGTCTTGTAATCCAGATGATGCGCGGAAATTGAGCGCATTTGCTGTGAGTCAAGAGTTGACAGATGCTACATAGGGAGGCTAACTCCTGGCCTTCCTCACCACAAGCTTCACAAATGAATTGGATTGGCTTAAATAAGGAGATGAATGCGTGTTGGCAGTCGTCAGAATTCAAAGTAATTCGCGAGCGGGTAGTACATGCGATATCAAGATTGAAATCGCATTCATTGCAACGGTAGAAGAGGTATGCATTGCAGTTTCTACCGCAAGCATTACAATGTTTTTTCTGTCGATTCACAAGAAGAAGGGTGTGGTTTGGGTGGAAAGGGTGTTGTATTTGTGGAGACAAGTCGAAGCATGATTTATGGAAGAGTAAATTGCATTGGGAGGTGGGGCATTTGTATCCGGGACCCAATACTGGCTTCTCACACCCGAAGCAAACAACGTCCTCCTTGCCATCATTTTTCACTTCTTCTGTGAAGATCAAGCGATCATGCCTCGTCTCGTAGCCGAAGTGTATCATAAGGGCTTTCTCATTGGTGGGTGCATTGAGGCATGATAAGTGAAAGAACAGGTCTCTACCCCAGTATTTAAAAGCGGTACCCGATATCGGTTTCCAGCACGTCCTACAAACATCATTTTCCTCCATTGTTGCGTACATGTCTCCATCCCAATAATAGCTCCTTACTAGAAACTCTTCCATGCCCCCCATCTCTCTTAGGATTCCTCGCTTACACGCCCACACAAAGGAAAAGTGGTTAGTAGTATTGGGATTTGTGAAAGGAAATGCCAACACCGGTGGGTGCTTACAAATATAAGTCTGATGGGTGGCAGCTGTTTGGTATTATATATGGAGGGAAATTGGGTGGCTGAGGCTCATAAATATAAGACCAAGTCAGCTAAGTCCTCTTTCCCAAGTCGATGGCATTCTGTTACTTACAACACAAGCAAATTATCTTTTTGAGGATCGCCTTGTAAGTGGTTATTCTGCCACCTCTTTCAGATTTGTAATAGATTCCAATCCTTTGTGCCAAGTAACTTCCTATGTGAATGAAGCAAAAGATTGACATGACCCACTATTTTGTGCCAAGTAATTCTTTTCCTGTTGAAGAAGAAAAAAAAAAAAAACTTGTATATGCCGGAAGTAATAAATTCGGACTTCTAACTTCTAAGCTTTGTAATTAAGCATATCTTGTGAGGAGGTGAAAGTATATTCTAATTTTCATTGCTTATTCTTTTCACAATTCTAATTTTTACTTTTGCCAAGATATTAATTTTTGATTGCTTATTAAATTCACAATTCTTTTGTTTCTATAAAATGATAGAGACATGGTTTGAATTCAAGACCTCTGTTCTGATACTATGTTAAATCGCTACTTATTTCAAAAATTTAAGCTTATAGGAATGAATAAATTTAATCATTTAATTAATACTTCAACAAAACCTACACACAAAAGAAAGTTTTAAAGTATTAATTCTTCATAATTTCTTATTTCCTCTTAGCTTAAACTTTTTGAAAAAGTGATAATTCAACACCTTTCAAGTTTTATTTTTTATTTTCTTCAACTTCTTCTTCTTTTTTATTTTGTTTAAAATAAAATTGTCAGTTTTATTTTTAGGAAAAACTTCATTAGCTTCCAGCTGAACTTTCAGTCATTTTGACATGCCCGCCTAATCTTTAAAAATTCTTACTTTGGTACCATAAACTTCTAATGTCTATTAGTCATTTTTTAGAAGTTCAGTCAAGAAAAATACTTCAAAAACCCCTTCTTTTTTAGAAAAAAAAAAAAATTAAAAAAAATTGCAAGGATTTAAGTGTTAGTTAGGATTTAATGGAATTTGCAAAAATACTTATGTCTGAATCGTTGAATTTTTTTTAAAAAAATACATAGGTATTTTGAAAATTTTGACAAAATTTAACAAAAAATCCCGACGGAAAAGGATAAGAGATAAATATTAAAAGGGTGTTCATAAAATTCACATGTTAAAATAAAGGTTTTTGAATTTTTAAAATATGTAATGTACCCGATTGTCTGAAAGTGAAGAATAAACTAGAATTCAAGTAAAAATAAAATTCCCTCCATTTTAAGGATCTTACACTTTATTCTTTAAACTATTTTTTTTTTGCGAATCTACTATTGAGTTGGTGGAATCTACATGAAGATCCTACAAACTCAATAGAGAATTCACTCTTACATTATACGGAGAATAAATTCTCTTTTTTTTTTTTTTTTTTTTTTTTCAGCAACTGAGAAAGATATGATTGATAGAGAGAAGAACCATAAGGATAAGGAGAGACAAGATGAAGCACTGTAGCAAGATGTGGGGTTTAGATCAGAATTTGGAGAAAATCTATAGGAGTGGATTTTACTTTTTAGGGCCTTATTAGTTAAATATACAAAATTTGCTTAGCAATGTAGTTAGAGATGCTCTTATGTAGGGGGTGTACAAGTGGGATATCAATTCCTTCATCTCATTTTATGAATAACTCAACCACAGGCATGAAGAAAACAATCAACAAACAGCAGAAATTATGGTCAATTGAGCTTAATTAACAAGTTTGCAAGGTTTCTCACAATTCAACACGCAGATTCATTTATCAAGTTTAACAAATTAATGAACATCCTTAAACTAATTAACATATGATCAGTACTGTCCACAGCAGGCCAAAGGAAATCCTTTATGCTGCTGTGAGTTAACTGGGGTTCTCAAATGGTCAAAAGCACAAATTATTCATTCTCTCTTTGAATGTATATACTAATTAGCATACGAATCTCTAAAGAAATTAATTAACCAACAACAACTCCTTTCTGCTCAAGGGCGGACCTACTTGTTAGGGTGGGCGACGAATGTCCATCAAAATTTTTAAAATTCTTTTTAAAGTATATAGTTTTATAAAGTTGTCCTCCAAATTTATAAATTCATCATCCCAAAATTATATTTGTGCCCCCTTTTAACATTTTGCTTTTAATTTTACCTCCTCTTCCGACATAGAAAACCAAAAATACCCCATTCATTTTAGTTTCCCTCCAAATTTGTACGTTTGGTTAAAATTTTAGAGAAAAGTTTGAAGTAGAGAGTTCAATGTGAATGCTCTTACTAGCAGCAGCTTCCCTTAAATTTTCTTTAAATGTAGGAAATCAAACTATTTTTTGCTTTCCTATTCAAATAAACTCTAAATAGTTTCCCTTATTCTTTTCCTATACCATTTAAATATTCTTTAAATTAAATGTTAAAGGAAAGAGAAAGGAAAAAGAAACTATTTAAATATTGTTTCAAACAAATGTTAGAGAAAATAGAAAGTTTTTTTATATTAAAATAATATTAAGGGGACACTAACAGCAGCTTCCCTAAAACCCATTATCTTCCCTTGACCAGTTGGACATATATGTTTATATCATTTTATATTTCTAATTTTCATTGCTTATTTCTTTTCACAATTCTAAGTTTTACTTTTGCCAAGATATTAAATTTTGATTTCTATAAATTCACAATTCTTTTTATGGGTTTCTTGAACTGAACAATTAATAGCTTCTTGTTCTTTTCTTGGAGTAAGAATATCTTGTTATTGGATGGCCTTAAAATGGGACGATGACATTCTTTTTATGGGTTTCTTGAACTGAATTTGACATAAGATCCGCAATTACAATATATATTATTCTAGGACTACTTAGACTAACTAAATAAGCAATAAAACTGGCCACTTGGAGGGAACAAATCCTCCTACACAACAACTTTTGGTGCAATTTGACAGATTGCCTTTTGCAACTTGAATAATACATGGACTCAACTCAATTGAAGTACCGAGTTAATCACACTGTAGGCCCTTCAACCAGTTTGGTTGGCAGTATTCACACTCGCTTGTTCCATCAAGACAATTTTCTCGGACTGTGAAAATGATCTGTTTTGGATTGTTGTTAGGAATAGTATTTTCTATTTATTGGTCTGTTTTGTATTTGTTTTCTTGTTTCCCTCTAATTTTCTTGTTATTGTTAATCTTTACTTGTTTCATCTCATTAAAAAGAGAGAGAGAAAAAGAGCTCATGACCGACAATAATGGACTTTAACTAAAAAACATGACTTATTTTAATGGACTGGACCTGACTAAAATTCATGGACTCAACTCAACTTGATTGAAATAAAAGAGACTACGATAGAATTATTAAAGTGGCCCAAACGTGATCTACATTGAGAGGACTGTGTAAGCAGGCATCTATACTTTTTTTTTTTTTTAATTTCATTTAATCTCTTTAAATTTTTATCACTTTTGTAATTATCCATCAAAATTTAAAAACTCTCAATTTGATATATCAAACTTTTTAATCCCCACCTCCCCCTCTTTTTTTTGGATCAATAAAATTTGTACATCACTTACTCGACAAGTCCACTATTTTTTATTTTTTGAATTGTGAAGATCGTTCTACAACTTATTACGGCATATTTATAAATATGCGTACTATCAAGAGTTTGTTTGATTGCATATAATGGTGTATTACGGTATACATAATTAATGTCACATCATAAATGACGTAGAACGGAGAGGATTTATTTTTCGTATCAAGATTTTATTTTGTTGAATCAAACGATGTACATAGTGTCACGTAGCAATAATGTTTTCTTTTTTAATTCGAATGAGTCATAACTTAACGCAACCACATCAAAGTATCAGTAGAACACAAGGTGACTAATACTAATAAGATTGAGGATTTCTATTTCGAGGGTTGAACTCTTATCCTAGTATATGTCCAACCACTTTAAAAATTTTCTTGAGGCTACTAAACCTAAACCACAACTGCTTATAATTGATATTTTCCTCTTGAAATGAAATGGAGAATATCTTACTAACAAAAAAAAAATAATTGGAGAATATCTTATCCGTACGTACAGTTTCCAACACAGCATGTGAATAGAAAGTTCTCGACATATGATAAATTTTTCAAGCAAGTCTTGTGAAAAAACGACGATATAATTAATTTGACTTTTTTTTTTCTTTAAATTGAATAAGGAAAATGGTTACATAGCAGGATCCTTACCACTCTTAATCCGAAAAGAAGAGAGAGTGAAAAATCTTAAAACCGAACAAGGGGTGGGCTCCCCAACAATAAACCCAAACAAAACAAAAACAATGCAGAAATGAAAATACAAAGTAAAAAATGGATCAAACAAGTGACCCGATCTTCTAAGAGGCGGTATAACACGGTTATATAAATAATTAATTTGACTTACGTGAATATGAATATAGATATATCGTATATTTCATAGAATGAAACAATGATGCCTCTCTAATATGCTATATATGGCTTTACCTAATTATAACTTCAAATCTTCAATCATGTGAAAATATGGTTGAGCGCGTATTTGAACGCCATAGTTTTTCCTTTTTTTTAGATCTTTCAATACTTTCATATCTAACGGAAAAATTATATTTATAGGAGATAATCTTTTTAAAAGATATTCAAATCAGAACTACTATATCTCCATCGCCCAATATTGAAGAACATTTTATAATATTTATGGACTTCCAAATTTGGAGTATCTTACTTTCACGCAGTTTAAAGGGTTCAACAAGCAATCAATGCATAATAGAGAGAATTTATTTCATGATTTAGCACGACATGACACTGTTTAAATAACATAATAGTATAATACTATGAGCATAAGTAAATACAAGAAAATAAAATTTGGATGGAGATGATTCATTTTACGCTGCAGTGAGTTAACTGGAAAAGGATCCTCTCCATTTCCTTTCTCTCAATTTCCAGTCGGTTAGGCTTAATTGAGGGGTAAGTTGATAATTTTATTTTCGAATAAAATTAAAATGAAATGAAATGGAGAGGATCCGGATCCAAGTTAATTGGGGTTCTCAAATGTTTCAAGAGCACAAACTATTCATTCTTTTTTCTCATGTATATACTAATTGGCATACAAATCTCTGGAGAAAATAATTAACCAACAACAACTCCTTTTTGCCATGTCAAAATTTTCCTTTGACCTACTTATTTGTTTTGCACTACGCCGACTATGGTAGGTTTATGTAACGAACCATGAGAAAGCGCTAATTGTATTTGCGTTATTATGCTAAAATAACTAGTTAATTTGGAGCATTCTTAAAATTTTTTATAAAGTCCAATTTCACCTAGTAAATAGGTAATGTGGGACTTAGCACTCATGACTATATTTATAAATCACACACTCTATGTGAATTATGAGTAATGATATAAGTCACCCTCCATGTTTATCTTGTGTCTACCAAAAGTGGCGTAACTTTTAAAATTACCATTAGTTCAAAAGTCAATAATGATCAATCATAAATTCAATGATGATTTTAAAAGTCACATCACTTTTAGTTAACATAAGGTAGACTTAGAGGGTAACATATAATTACTCGTGAATTATTCATATTCATTGAGTAATTATATATGTCACCCTCCATGTCTACCTTGTGTCAACAAAAAATGATGTGATTTTTAAAATTATCATTGAATTTATTATCGATGATTATTAACTTTTGATCTAATGGTGATTTTAAAAATCACGTCACTTTTGGTTGACACAAGATAGACATGAAAGATGACTTGTATCATTACTCAAAATATCATATCTTTCAATTTACAAGATTCATTTTCACTTGATTGACACTCTGAAAAACAAGATCTTGAAATACAGAGTAAGGTGCTGATGTAAATCCTTAGAAATTGGAAACAAATCATCATGAGAAACAATTAATTCAAACCCGCGAGTACTTCATTCGTGAAACAAGAACATTTAACCCATAAAATTGCAGGGGTTTTATTAATGTCTAAAACAGTAGAGAGAGAGAGGGTGTTCATCTATTTCATATGTTGAACCATGAATTATAGTTTATTCGTCACTTTCAGACAATCGGGTACATTACAGGTTTTAAAAATTCCAACACCTTTATTAAATATGCAGCTTTATTCCCATTAGCTTGGGTGTCAGATTGGGTGGCTCACGATTTCTACGTAGATCTAACCCTTCGAATATGACCAAGTCTTTATTCTCAAGTTGGGCAAAAGCAAAAGATTTGCATCGGCTGAATTCCAATCCTTTGCGCCAAGTAACTTCGAGATGAAAAAAAGCCAAATACTTCATGGCCCACTGAAGAAGAAGAATAAAGAAAGAACTTGCATATGCAGCAAGTAATAAATTCTAACTCTTTACTTTTAAGAGCATTCACATTAAGCTTTTTAAAAATTTTTATAATTTAACTTTAAAAATTTTTTTTTGATTGATTTTGCTAGCCACTTTTCAAAATCACTAAACATCATACTCATGTATTTTGTGAATTTTGCTAAAAATTTAACTAGAGTTAAATTTAACATTGAGTAGAGAGTTTGTTAAATAGTGTATTTTGCGAGTTTTATTAAAATTTTAGAGAAAAGTTCGAAGTAGAGAGTTCAATGTGAATGTTCTTACTAGCAGCTGTTTTTTTTTAGATTTTCTTTAAAGGTAGGAAAACAAACTATTTTTTTTATTTTCTATTCAAATAAATTCTACAATAGCTTCTCTTATTATTTTTCTATACCATTTAAATATGCTTTAAATTAAATGCTTGGGAAAAAGAAAAGAAAAGAAAAACTATTTAAATATTGTTTTAAACAAATGCTGGAGGAAAGATAAAGTTATTATATTAAAATAATGTTAAGAGAGCATTCGCAGCAGCTTCACTAAAACTCGTTCTCTTCCCTAGATTATAGGAAAAACTCATAAAAAATTCTTGCAACAACTTTTCTTTGTGTTTTTTAAACTAAACAAACACCAAAAAAATCAAAAGATGTATCATAAATTTCAAAAAGTAAAAGTAGTTTCTTTAACATTATTTTAGTATAAATTTTTTCTTTTTCCTCTTTTTGCTTTAGCAATTTAATATGAATCAAAGCTAGCTTGGTATAATGATCCAAATCAATTTGGGTATATATTCTGCCACGTCTTTCAGATTTGTGATGGTGGGACAAAAGCAAAAGACTTGTATCGGCAGAATTCCAATCCTTTGTGCCAAGTAACCTGATGGAGAAATACCAAACGAGGGTAAAAGCGCTTTTGTAGGCTAAATAAAAAAAAAAGGTAAATGTATGATAAACTTTTGAACAAAAGTGCTATTTGAAATCAATTTTACATTTTAATTTTGAAAATTATGTCTTTGAGTATTCGCGAATTCAAAATTAATCCTTCCGTCCACATATTTTTTTGGGGTCGTTAGTCAGAGTGACCAAAACGACGTCGTTTCTAATAATAATTTTTAAAAATAATAATATAAAAAAATATATATATTATATATATATATATATATACATAGTATATATATATATATATATATATACTATATAATATATAATATATATATATTTATATTTAAAAAAAGGTGGCTCAGCAGCCATCCCAGAGGTGACTAGGGGTAACTCGACAGCCACCACTTTTGGGAGTGGCTCAAAGCCACCCCAGAGATAGCTAAGGTGGCGCATGCCACCACTGGCCCATGGGGTGGCCGTGTGCCACCGGCCGACCTCTGGTTGGCCTATGAGCCACCTCACCATTGGGGTGGCTGTCGAGCCACCTCTTTTTTTTTGTTTTTTTTGAAAAGAAATTATTTTTGTTATTTTATTAAGGTAAAAAAATTATTATTACTAGGGAGAACATTTTTAAACTGAGAAACAACGTCTTTTTGGTGACTCTGACTAATGGCCCTAAAAAAATGTGGATGGGAGGATCACAGAATGATTGATTTGGAATTCGCGAATACTTATAGACCTAATTTTCAAAATTAAAATGTGAGGATTGATTTCAAATTGCACATTTCTCAAGGATTTATTCATACATTTACCCTTAAAAAAGGGAGAGGAGGAAGAAAAAAGTAGGTAAAGTAGATTTCTATGGTTCTCTTTTTTTTTCTTTTTTTTTTTTTTTCAATGCCGGAAAGGAAAAGAGAAAATTACATGAACAATAAAAACAATGGGCGGGCAACTTAAACAATAGTACTAAAACAACCTGCAAACAATGCAAAAACAACTATAACTATTGAAAATGTGTCAAATATATGATCATGTCCATCAAAAGAACATATACCGCCACAAATGGCCATTAACAAAGGCAACATTTTCCGAGAGAAACAAACCTAAACCTAAATTTAAACAGCATATGCAACAAGCAGAGAACCGCTTCAAAGAACTTCTTTCTAGGGTTCTCTTTTGGACGCAAAAGATGAAGATGGAAAACTTTCAGAAAGTCTCCTTTGTTGACTAAAACGAAGCACCAATCTCACTTACCAAATAAAAAGAGCACCAAGCTTGGACAGGTACGGCTGATCTAAGTGCTCATTTACGGCCCAAGTCCATAAAGCTATGCCCAGTCCAAGTTCCTCTAATCTCAACTCCTATTCGTCTTTAGGGCTTAACTCTAAAGTGGGCTGAACATAATTCATATTAAATATATATATATATCAAAATCGCGTTAGTTAAAAAATAATATTATTTTTGAGGCATCTTTCTTCCTTTTTTTTTTTTTTTTTTTTTCTGAAAATACCCTTATATTTTTTTTAAAAAAATAAATAAATTTTTACTCTCTTTATTTATTCATTTTTTTATTTCATCCCCTACATCTAAAATCTTAATTCCATATAGGGCTGTACAGGCGATGTCAGTTATTGCCTATAACTACTAACCGTATCACTTTAGGCAGTTAGCAATTTTGAGTAACTACACTGCCTGTCTAAGACTGACGGTTATCAAACGTCCTCACTAATGGTTATCGGTTATTTATGTTAAATTACACTGCAGTAACCGCCATTAGGTATGGGCCTTTTGACTCTATTTTGATGTTTTAGGCATTTTTAAAGCCTATTTTAGACAATTTTGGACTTATTTTAGAGTTTTGATATCAAACCTAGCTATAAATTATTATTTTTAATGTGACTCTATTTTTTTGTTAAAATGCCCAAAATGCCTCCATTTTTTTCCCTTTTAATTTCACCATTTTTTTTGTTAAAATGTCCAAAATACCCTCATTTTTGTTTTGTTTTGTTTTTTTGTTTTGTTTTTTTTTTTAAATGAAGACATTTTGGGCATTTTAACAAAAAAAAAAAAATTGATGAAATTAAAAAGGAAAATTCTTAGGTTACTGACATTGCAAAAATCAAAAGTTTGAGATTATACAAACGAAGTTTCCTCTAATTTGTTTCGCATCTCACAGGTGTGTTGTAGCTCAATTTTATACCTTTAATTTCGTGTAATTAAAGGTATAATTGAGATTGCCTTTATGACATGGAATACTCTTTCATTCCAGGTTAAACTATATAACTTATCAAAAAGTTTCGGAAGGGAACATGGAGCAATCTACTATGAGAGAGATTCGATTTAAAATTATTATTCGTCGAAGGTCCAATATTAAAATTGATATGACTTTTAAAATTACCTTTTAATTTGTGATAGACCTTTACTTAATTTTGATCCAATAATAATTTTAAAAGCCACATCAATTTCAAAATAACACAAAAAAGACGTCAATCTTCCCTCAACCATTGATAATTGGAATGAAATTTCCTCCAACCTGGGATTGGAGAAAATTTCATTCAACCCATTTTAATGCATGACAAGTGTTATCTATTAACATTGGATTCTTCAAAATTTAAAATAAAAATTAATGACTATTGAGTTTTTAAGAACTCAATATTAATAGATGACACTTGTCATGCATTATTAGAGTGTGTTGAATGAAATTTCAAATTGAAGAAAATTACTTTCCTTGATAATTTATCTAGTAGGAATAAATAGTATTGGGAAAAACAACTTTGACGCCCACGGCTCTTCTTCCCCTATATATATCTAGAAAGCAAAGGGCCGGGATCGATCGATGGATATTAATAAACTATATCTGAAATGACCCAAAATTTTTACATAAAATTGGTGTTATTTATTATTTTTAATATATATATATTATAAAATCAGAAATCGGTTACCCGGTTAGTAACCGTCTTCATCAAATCCCTAAAATTGCTTATTTGTAATCCTAGCCCAGCAGGGAAAAGTGAGTGATGGCGTCTGTTCACATATTTTTAGCACAACTTGTTTGATATGAATGTTAAGATATACATAGTTGACTCACCTTAATCACCCACAAAACTTATGTGCTTTAATTACATCAAAATATGCACCTTGGTGTCAGAATGGGTGGTTCATGATTTCTACTTAGATCTTTTCCCAAGTTGAGTGGCCTTCACGTGCCTGGGCAAAAGCAAAAAGATTTGCATCGGCAGAATTCCAATCCTTTGTGCCAAGTAACTTCGAGGTGAAAAAAAAGCAAAATACTTCATGGCCCACTGAAGAAGAAGAAGAATAAAGATAGAACTTGTATATGGAGCAAGTAATAAATTCTAACTTCTAACTTTTAAGAGCATTCACATTAAGCTTTTTTAAAAAAATTTAAATTTAACTTTAAAAAATTTATTTTAGATGATTTAGCTAGCAACATTTCAAAATTACTAAACATCAAACTCTCTAACAACAGCTTGTTAAATGGTGTATTTTGTCAGTTTTGCTAAAAATTTGAAAAGAGTTAAATTTAACTCTGAGTAAAGAGCTTGTTAAATTGTGTATTTTGTGAGTTTTGTTAAAATTTTATAGAAAAGTTAGAAGTAGAGAGTTTAATATGAATGTTATTTTTACTAGAAGCAACTTATCTTAATTTTTATTAAATGTAGGGGACCAAACTATTTTTTTCTTTCATATTCAAAAAAACTCAATCATTTTCCTATACTATTTAAATATTCTTTAAATTAAATGCTAGTGGAAAGAGAAAGAAAAAAAAACCATTTAAATATTATTTTAAACAAATGTTAGAGAAAAGTGAGTTTTTTATATTAAAATAATGTTGAGGGAGCACTAGATGTAGGGAAAACTCCTGCAACAACTTCCCTTGGTGTTCCATAAACTAAGGAAATAGTTAGAGAACCAAAAGTTGTACCATCAATTTAGAAAGAGTGATGATAGACATTAGCCCGGCGTGATTCAACAATGAATCAGCTGCTGGGACGGCATATAGATTGAGTATTATCAATCAATTGAGAGTTTTAAAATATTTGGATGGATAATTACATAAAAGTGGATAAATAAATTTAAAGAATTAAAGAATTATAAAAAAATAAATAAAATGAGTATAGATGCCTGCTTATAACTATAGTTATCACTATTTTTAATCATGGGACTCCACCCCAAAATCACTGTCTAGTCTCTCCCAGCGCTGATTCAACTGTTGAATCAGTCACTCGCGGGCGTCTGGTTGGGCACACTTTAGGTTATATAATAATTTACCTCATTCTAGAAATAATAAAAGTTCGGTCCATTAAGATTATTATTGTCAATCTATATAATTTTCTTTTTCTATCTCTCATCCAATTTGTTGTAGTCTAGGTCAGTGAGTTTGAGTACACACTATTTAAATGTTTATCTCTTCCTCTATCTTTTCCCTTTAACATTTTAAGTTCATAAATAATATTTAAGATGACTATAAAGAAATGATAGGAGGTCAATAAATATAATTGTGAGAGGGCAAAGTTGTTAATTTTAAATAGAATGAATATCAAAAAAGATAAGTATAGGTCCGTACCTTTATTTAAGTATGATATTATCTTTTGTCACAATATGTGTCTATAAAGCCATTTTCTATTTCATATCTATTCTTTTCATAACTATATATGCTCTGTTGGAGGAAAAGGAGAGGGAAAAATAGGAAGAGAGATTAATTTTTATTTATTAAAATAATGTTAAAGGAGGCAAAAGTGCTACCCTAGATTTAGGGTAGCACTCTTGATTCCCTTGATGTTCCCTTAATTTAGAGCACTAGCAATGGTTTTCTTAGATTTTCCTTAAATATAGGGAACAAAACTACTTTTTGTTTCCTTAGAACACTAGCAACAGCTTTCCTCACTACAAAAAATGGATAAATTATTGACGGTTTTTTCCTAGACGGTTTTTAAAAACCGTCTAGGAAAAAAAACTCCTTGACGCTTTTTTTTGAAAAGCGTAAAAAATTTTCAGACGGTTTAGGAAAACGTCTGAAAATTAATAAATAAAACAGTCTGGGAATCCTGGACGGTTTGGAGAAACCGTCCAGGAATCATGGACGGTTTGGAGAAACCGTCCATAAACTATCCATGAATCATGGACGGTTTATCTAAACCGTCTGCTTTTTTTGCTCGAAAAACATGCGGTGTTCCAGTGGAACACCATGCACGCCTCTCTCACTTTAATTTGATTTTTTCCCTCAGCTCTCACTATCTGTTTCTCTCTCTCTTTGATCTTCTAGCCCTCAACTCTCACGATCTCACTCTCTGGAAGAACATCGTTCATCAACTCTCAGGATCTCTCTCTCCCTCAGCTCGCACGATCTCCCTCTCCTGGCCTCAACTCTCACAATCTCTCTAGCTCTTCGATCTTCCCTCACTATATCTCTCTCATTCTCTTCGATCTTCCTCTCCACCGGTAAGTCTCACTCATCTCTCACTTTGTCTCTCTTTCTTTTTAGCTGATCTATATATCTGTCTGCTTCTCCTAGATTATCAAGGATTTTTCTCTACATTTGTCCACCGACCAGCTGCAGCGACTATCATTATAGGTATGATTTTGCTTCTTTTTTCTTTAGTTTATTATAAATAAGCCGGGGTCTCACTTTCAAATATGAGTTTGTTATTTTGTTTTGATTTTCTTAGAATGGTTGGTTCTTATATCTTTTTTTTTTTTTTTTATTGATGCATATTTTTGGGCACAAATATGTTCTCTGGAATCTGTTACTTTGTTAATGGTATTCTCTTGCTTGGTTGCTAAATTCTTTATTTATTTATTTATTTTATAATCAATTTCAGTTCCTATTTTTTTTAATTGTTTTTATAAATCCTGGACGTTTTTCTAAAACGGCCTATACCCTGGACGGTTTTGTCAAAACCGTCCATGATCCTGGACGTTTTGTCCAAACCGTCCATGATTCCTGGACATTTTAATCCAACCGTCTAGGATCATTTCCAAAACAGTTTGGATAAAACCGTCTAGATTCCTGGTCGGTTTGTCAAAACGTCCAGAAATGAAGTTCTCGACGCTTACTTCTGGCGGTTTTACACGTCCATAAAAAAAAAAAAAACCATCATAATTCCTTATGGGCGGTTTTTTAGACAGTTCTGGACGGTTAAAAACCGTCCAAAACTAGCTAATTTTTTGTAGTGCCTTAAACCTCATTTCCTTCCCTAGTAGGGAAAATTATTAAAAAAAAACTCAAAAAAAAAACCTTGCAACAACTTCCTTTAGTGTTCCCTAGACTACAGAAACACCAAGGGAACCAAAAGTTGTTCCCTTCATCTAGGGAACCAAAAGTGGTTCCCTTAGCATTATTTTAATATAAAAAACTTTATCTCTCCTATATCTTTCCTCTACCATTTGTTTAAAACAATATTTAAATAGTTTTTCTTTCCTCTCTCTCTTTCTTCTTGCATTTAATTTAAATAATATTTAAATAATATAAGAAAATTATAAGGGAAACTGTTATGAAGATTATTTAAATAGGGAAGTAAAAAGTAGTTTAGTTCCTTACACTGAGAAAAAATCTTAGAGAAGCTGCTGTTAGTGCTCTTATTCAAATAAACTCTACAATAGCTTCCATTATCATTTTCTTATATCATTTAGGTCTCATTTGATACGCGGAATGGAGGAGGGTGGAATAGAATAGTTATTCATATTCATTGGTTTGGTGACAACACATATGTTCTAATTTGAATTGAATCAAAGTTACTAAAAAATCACATTTTATTTCTTATTTTTTTAAAAACTCAAATTATAAAAATAAAATAAAAATTGAACTACGGGAATTCGGGTGGTCAGCCACCCACAGTAGAACATAGGGGTGGTGTTGTCACCCACAGTAGAACACAGGGGTGGTGCGGCCACCCTCGATGCCATTGGGGGTGACCTTTCCAAGACCACCCCTGACGACACTTGAGGGTGGTCGCTGCCACCCCCGATGCCAATTGTGGGTCCACCACAAGGGCGCCTAGGATCGTGCGACCACCCCTGTGTTCTACAATGGGTGGCCGACCACCCCACCCACTGAAATTCAACGTTTAGCTCTTTTTTTTTAAAAAAAAAAAAGGTTAGAAAGAAAATAAAAAATAATTTTTTTTTTTTTTTGAAAATGTTGTCAATTCCTCAAGGAATAGCTATTCCTCTTTTAGAATAATAGTTATTCCTCTTCGTAAGGGAATAATTATTCCTACAGAATAACAATTCCTAAGAATAAGCCCTTACTAAATAAAATAATAGTTATTCCATAGTAATAGTTATTCCATTTCAGGTGTCTATTTCGCGAACCAAACAGGCATTAAATATTATTAAAATTAAATATTACGGAAAAGAGAGAGAAAATAAAAAGCTATTTAAAAATTGTTTAAGATAAATGATAGAGGGAAGAGAGAGTAAAGAGAAAGCCTTTCTGTGTAAAAATAATGGTAAGGGAATCAAAAGTGATACCCTAGATCTAGGGTAACACTTTTGCTTCCCTTGGACTTCCCTTGAGTTTCCCTTGGTTTAGGAAAAATTTAGGGAAGTTGTTACATTGATTTTTTTTAATAGTTTTCTTTATATCCAGAGAAGAGAATAAGATTTAAGGAAGTCATCATTAATGCTCTTAGAGAACATTAATGCAATCTGTCACATGAATTTTTTAGGAGTTTTTCATATATTTAGAAAATAGAATAGGTTTTAGGAAAACTGTTGTTAGTGTTTTAAACTACCTAAACATATCTTGTGAGGAGGGGAAATGATATTATAATTTTTGTTGCTTATTTCTTTTCACAATTCTAAAAATCACTTTTGTTAATATATTAAATTCATTATTTTCTATGAGTTTAGCCTTCTTTTTATAATTTACCTTACATTTCAAATGAATATTTAACATAACCACATTTATTGAGTTAGAGTTTAAACTCACACGTAAAAGAGAGTATTAAAGTATTAATTAAATCAAAAAATTTATTATCTCTTTTTAACTTCAACTTTTTTAATAAGCGATAATTTTTAAATAGTATTGGGAAAAACAACTTTCACGCCCACGACTCTTCTTCCCCTATATATATTTAATGAGTCCTCAAAATTAAAACTCCCTTTATATTTTCTTCACATTATGTTGCTGAAGTTTCACTTCTCATCAACTAGCAATAGCAGGCAGCCTTCGATTTCCCTGACCTTCGAGGCATCCATGCCGGCGGAAGGGCAGGATGATCCGCTACATCCTCCCTCTCATGAGGCATCCATGCCGGTGGAGAGGCAGGATGATCCGCTACATCCTCCCTCTCATGAGGCATCCATGCCGGTGGAGGGGCAGGATGATCCGGTACAGCCTACCTCTCATGAGCCCACTACCAAGAAACGGACTTTCAGGGTCTTCACCAAGGCCGATCCCAACTACTCCCTCACAATCCGAGATGGGCGTGTCATTCTTGCGAAATCCGATCCGTCAAGATTGGTGCCAGCACATGGTGCAAAGATGACAAGTACAGCACAAGAGTGAAGGATGAACACGGGTTTCCCAGCTTTGCTCTTGTTAACAAAGCCACTGGTGAGGCCATGAAGCACTCCATTGGACACACTCATCCTGTGCAGCTGAAAGCTTATAAGGGTGATGTTCTTGACGAGTCCCTCCAGTGGACTCAGGCAAATGAGTTGGGTGGAGGGTTTCCGAGCTATAAGAATGGCTAATAACCCTCGACTTAATATGGATGCTTTTCTAGGCGATAAGAAATCCGGAGGGTGGTTCTGTGCATGATGGCACTATTATAAAACTGTGGGAGTGGAATAACGGGATTAACCAGAATTGGAAGATCATTCCCTACTGATCTCATCGATCTCTGTGCCTATATAATATAATATATATATATATATATATAATATATATAATATATATATGAGTTGGGAAGAATTAATCTGCTTGTCCTCTTAATTAATTTGTCAGTGTGCATGTTTGTGTTTTTATGTTCACTATGTATATATATAATATATATATAATCGATCTATGTAGTTCAGTCTCAACGCCTAGTACTGCTGTTGCTTGATATTGATAAATTAATATAAGTTTATTAAATATTTGTATGTCAATCGAGTGGGAGTTTGGGGATTTTGGGACTGATTCGTTTATGAGAACCTCTAATCAAACCAAGCTTGAGCTGCGCTAAGAAATGCGTGTCTGAACTCGGCTCGCTAAAGGCTTAGCCTAGCTCGAACTTGTTGAAAACGCTATTCGAGCTAAGGCTGAGTATATACTTGACACCAGTGCGTCGACCCATGTGTCTCTGGTGTACGCAAAGTATAAAACGTGGAGTTACGATCCACAACCTACAACATAAAGGAACGACACACAACATGAGCATTCACAATGAACTCTTTATTTTTAGATTTTATCTAAAATTTTAATAAAATTCACAAAACATGCTATCTAACAAACTCTCTACTTAATGTTAAATTTAACTTTATGCTTTCATACTCTCTAAATGTAAAGAGCTCAAAAGTGAAAGTTAAAGATTTTGTAATTTTTTCTCTTTCATACTTTTTCGTATTTCATTTAAATTAAAGTAGATTTTTAATACAAAGAATTCAAAAGTTAGTTTCATCAATAAATAAAAGATTAATTTTGTTAAAGTAAATAAATATTTAGAGAGTTTGATGTTTAGTGATTTTAAAAAGTGGCTAGCTAAATCAATAAATGTAGATTTTTAGAATTAAATTTTAATTTTTTTTTTGAAAAACGCAATATGAATGCTCAAAATGGTGAAAAATGCTCTTGAAAGAGATTTTTAACTAAATATTCTAACGGTGGACAGTGGTGAACAAAGTGACGAAGGCAACTAGCCATGGTCAGTCGTTTGGTAGCTTAGCCGACAAATAATTCGAAAAATGTGAAAAATGATTAATCGTTTGATGGTTTAGTTGTAGAAATATTCAAAAATGGTGAAAAAAAAAAAAAGTCTCAAGTTTTGATAGAAAGCTTGCGTGAATAAATATGAAAATGTGAAATAATAGCCTTGGAAATGTAAAAATGGGGAAAAAATGAACAGTCTTGCATTTTGACACAAAGCTTGCTTGAATAAAGATGAAAATGTTAAAAAAAATCCTTGAAATGTGGGTGGAGTCAGCTTGAAATTAATCCGCTAAACATTAATGTTTGTTGCTGTGAATTGTTGTGAAATGTGGGTGGAGTCAGCTTGAAATAAATTCGTTAAACATCAATGTTTGTTGTTGTGAATTGTTGAAATTGGCAAAATATTAGTATCCGCTTTTATATTTTTAAATTATATGAATTTATATTGTTTTTTTTTTATTGAATTGTTTGAAAAATGATACTTATTAAAAATGTGGCATATTACTGAAATAGTCAAAAGCAAAATTTCATTTCAAAATGTTTTTTCTTCACTCTTTAAGAAACATTTATTTTTCAATAAATCAAAAGATAGTCTTTTGCGCAAATCTTTTCTAAGACATAAAGTGAAAGAATTTAATAAAAATATACTTAATTCTTATTTGTAATATGTCATATTCTTAATAGGTAACATTTTTTACCCCATTCAATGCAAAAAACAGATGGCATGTTCCGGTTGTACTTTTGTATTTTTTTTTTGGTTTTTTCCTCTTAAAAGAAGAGTCTTTTCCCCTGCGAGGCTGCCATAAATCAATTTTAACGTTTTGAGATTTTTTTTCTTCTCATTATGTTGACTCATTAATGTTCAAGCAAACAAGAAGCAAGAGGTTGAAAATAATAAAAACCATTAGATTAGCTCAACACCGGCAAAGTAATAAGTTGAGTTGCTACCATTTGTACCAATTTCTATGAATTTCTAATGAATTAATTTTTGTTACTTAGATTTGAATCTTACAGTATATAACTAATTAACAAATATTATACATGTATAATATAACTAACTATAATCAATATATAATAACCGCTAACCAGTAGTGATGACGTTTGGTAACCGTTTGCCTAGACGGGCGGTGCGATTATTCAAAACTGCTAATTGCTTAAGGCGATGCGGTTAGTGGTTACAGGGAATAACTGCTAACCGATACCGCTTATACGGCCCTAGATATTGGAACTAAGATTTTAGATGAAGGGGGACGAAATTAAATAATAATAATAATAAATAAAGGGAGTAAAAATTTGATTTTAAAAGAATTATATAGAGGTTTTTTTTAAGAAAAAAAAATGAAGAACATTTGAGGGGCCCCCAATCCCTTTAGTATTCCGCCCATGAGTGCATACGTAGCTTAGAGTGCACCCATTCTTGATGCAAAGTGTTGGGTCTCATCAGCCTCTGACTCTGCCTAACAGGTATGAATGCCTCATTTAGATTGGTTTGTTAATGTATTTTGAAGAATATTTTTTTAAAAAAAAATATATATTTTAATGTGATATAAAAGTAAAAAACAGTTTTGATTGTTTTGGATTTTTATTTTGAAAACAAAAAACGAAAGTGAAAAAAAAAAAAAAAAAAAAAAAAGAAGAAGAAAACAAAGCCAACTATCTTTTAGGAGAAACTTCACTTACACCCCCCTTGAAATATGAGCAGTTTTTCAATCATAACCTTGAACTTTTAATTTTTACAATATCGGTATCCCAAGAATTTTCCCTTTTAATTTCATCCATTTTTTGTTAAAATGCCCAAAATGCCTGCATTTTTTTAAAATGCACAAAATGCCCCCCCAATTTAACAATTGATTCTCGGGGAGAGGTAAGTGAAGTTTTCTTATCTTTTATCTTATGTATTTTGAACACTCAAGCTAATGCTAATATGTAGCTCAATTTTATTCCTTTAATTTCGTGTAATTAAAGGTATAATTGAGATTGCCTTTATGACATGGAATACTCTTTCATTCCATTGTAAATTATATAATTTATCAACGTAAGGGAACATGAGCAATCTACTATGAGATAAACGATCTTCTTTTTAAAGAGAGTAGATTTAAAACTATTATAAGTCAAATGTCCAATATTAAAGAATGTTTTATAAAACTCTTGAACTCCCGAATTTGAAGCATTTTATTTTCACACCTGTTGCCACTGGTGTCTGGTGATGAAGTTTTTGTCAGCTACTTTAGCTAACAAGGAGGGCATTGATCCTTTTAGGTTGGCTTGATTTGTGCTTAATACATTATTCTCAATATTTTTTAATATACTACTTGGGAATTTGCAGTGATAGTTTTGAGAAAATTGCTCTAACTGAAACTTTGGGAAAAATCTATAGCTTCCAACTGCCATAAGAATAAAAATAAATAAAGAAAGAAATAATAAATAAGAGTATTTAGATGAAGTACAAAAATAGCAAAAATAAGTATTTTAGACAAAATTTAGCTAAACTTTAACTAGTCCTTGAGCACGTAATTTTTTTGAATTTAAAAGAAAAAAAAAAAAGGTTTAAAGAAAATTTTGTCCACTGGATAATTATTATCCCAAGCAATCCTTGGCAGACTCGATGTCCTTTTTTGGCCGTTACACCTCTACCGTACTCCTACTACTCTCCATTCTATTTTGACCGTTCAAACAATTTTGGTCCGTTTTTTACTGTTACGATCTTTTATTTTTAAATTTCATTTATTTTAACCGTTAAAAATCAAAAGGTAACGGACAAACCTAGAAAGCCACGTGGCCCACACTAACCTCTTCCCAAGGTCCCCAACGGCTAGTTTCTTCTCTCTTCTTCTCTATAAATACATCAACCACCTGAACCACCACATCAATCATCTCTACCTCCTAAAAAGAACTCACACATTAAGTGCTCTGTCTTCTTTCTCTGAGCGTCAATGGCAGTTTTTTCAAGAGCTATTTCGGCTTTCGTGGTCTTATTACTCTTTAGCTTCACTGAAGCTAAAGAAATCTTGGTTGGAGGCAAGACAGATGCATGGAAAATCCCATCGTCTCAATCTGATTCCCTCAATCAATGGGCTGGAAGTTCTCGTTTTCGCATTGGCGACTCTCTTGGTAAATAAATAAAAAACTTCCATCTTCAATCCCATCTGGGTTCTCTCTCCCTCTAACTCTCTTCCATTTCTTGAATATGGTTTTTATCAGATTAGCCTTTTTTCATGGTATTAATAACATACCCTTTCATGCTTTTGTCATTCTCAGTGTGGAATTATGACGGTGACAAAGACTCGGTATTGCAAGTGAGCAAGGAAGATTATGGTAACTGCAATACTTCTAACCCCATTGAAGAACACAAAGATGGGAACACCAAGGTGAAGCTTGATCGAGCTGGAGCCTTTTACTTCGTCAGCGGAGAAAAGGGACACTGCGAGAAGGGTCAGAAGTTGGTTGTGGTGGTTCTTACTCCAAGACACGGGTACGCTGCTATTTCTCCGGCACCTTCTCCAGTGGAGTTCGAAGGTCCGGCTGTTGCTCCAACTAGCAGTGCTACAGGGTTGCAGAGCGGCTTGATGGTTGCACTGGGGGTTTTTGCTTTGGGGTTGTTTTGATGTTACCCTCAAAGAGAAAAAGGGCGAGTATGGGTGATTCGTTTGATTACCAACTTCTGAGCTTAATTTTTGGGGGTATTCTTTGATTTTTTATAAATTATGGGTTTGATATCTTATGTGATCCAGATTCAGATTATATACCAATCATTTGAATAAAACAGCATGACTAAGAATCCGGGCATTTTAGAACTGAGGCAGAGAGCAAGTAGTTTCAAGAATAAATTTTAGTCCATGAATTGAAACTCATATAACTCATAACTTCTGGCACTCTAAATCTTGGCTTTTTAAGAATATAAACTAATGCAACGATCAAAATCTCTAAATCATTTCAATCCCTCGCCGAGCCTTGTGGCATTCCTTTTTTTTTTTTTTATCTAATTAAATGGGAAAAAAATGACTACAGGGGTGGATCTTTTTTACCACTTCTGATCCGAATGGACGAGAGAATGGGAGAACTAGTAGAAATACTTCCAAAAAAGATTGGAAAGCGTGTGCTCTATAATTGACACATCTAGACACTTTTGAAGCATTCCAGTTTCGAAAGGAAGACAGGGCTAAGCTAACATCAGAGATACACCATTTAGCTAACGCGTATGCTCTATAATTGGCACATCTAGACACTTTTGAAGCATTCCAGCTTCGAAAGGAAGACATGACTAAGATAACATCACAGATACAATTAGCAATAGTCCAAGAGGAAAACAGATCAGGGCTATTAACAAGGATAACCAGTAAAGCATCACCCTCAAGATGGAGATGATTCCGACCAGAAGAGAGGGCTAACTGAGCTGTCAACAGGGCTGCTGAGCCTTTTGGCATTCCTAAACTCTGGTCAAGATTGCTCATTCTCTCCTTCGTTGCCTGAAAAGATCAGGAAAAGCGAACCCACTGTTGCTCACTGTTGCTCATTCTGACCTTGACACTTTTCTGGTGTGCGTCCTTGTATGCTTCAGCAACCAAAAGAGAGAGTTTCTGCAGAAAAGCAAATGGACCTAGTTGAGCATTATCTCATCCTGCTCACTAAAATTACTCTATATTTTGAGGAAAAAAAAAATCACATTTCCCAAACTAGGGGGATTCTCTTTCACTCTTTCATTTAAATATAATTTTTTTAAAATTTTTTTATTCTTTCTCCAACTAGGAAAAGGAAAAAGCTAGTAGAGGGAGATGATTTTTTATTGGTTGGTGCTCCCTCACACTCTCTCCGCTTTTTTTTTTTCCTTAAAGTGGAGGAGTTGGATGGAAGCTTCAAAATGTTCCAAAATACATTTTAGTAGGAAGCTGGATGATAATGCTCTAAAATGACCGTATCATATGATTATCACGTATCTCGGGGATTAAAGGCAAGAGAGAAAAAAAAGAGGATTTATATGATTATAGTTAATCACTTTATATCCATATCCATCCAATCCCCACCTAATTTTGATATTGATTTGGATGGGTTAATCTTGAATTATGGTATGTATTATAAAAGACTCTAGTTTAGGAGAAACATTGCAAATGAATCTATAATTAGGCTGAATAGCTATAATTAACCCCAAAAAGAAAAACACTAGTCAACAACAAATAAAATGAGTATTGACATATTACAGTCCAAATATTTACCAGTATTATAAGTGTGCATGTTCCAGGCAGTGAAGATTCTTCCTATCAAATTAATCCTTTGGTTGTTAAAATACATTTCAAAACGTTATGATCCTAACAGTTTATATCTGACACAAACCTATCATTTAGGAAACCTGCAGAACCATGACACAAGCATAACAATAATCACATTAATATTTTTTTTTATAAGTAATCGAAATATCATTAAAAGTGCAAAGCGTACATATGAAGTATACAAGAGAAACGCTTAACTAGAAGGAGAAAAAAGTACAAGAAAATCATTAAAACTAATCACTAAGGGAGCTAAAAACGCAGTTGTCCTAAGTATAAAGAGAATAAAATAATCGATATGAGCTATAATCACATAAATAAGTATGTAAACTGCAAATAAACAAGTAAAGCCTATGGATGACTCTTCACTTACTTCGGCTCCTGATTCCATTGCAGCCTCAGTTATCTCAGTGCGCAAAGGTTGCTGGTTACCAGAAAGAGTTACCTAGAGACAGATGCAATCAAATATATTAGGAGCAACTAGTACCACTACTTAATAAGATGTGAGATCTCAAGTTTTCTTTTAAAATGCTATTTCTATGCACCCAATATATAACTACGATACAAAAAACAGACACAAAGTCATTACACAGGAGAAAATAGCCATTGCATTGGAAATGAAATATTCGCATTTACTTCTCCACAGGAGCGGAGTCACTAATACACAAAAAAGTTTGTGATTGAAAAAAGTTAAATTCCTGTCAAGTGACTAAAATTTTGAAAAAAAGATGTTACTACCAAAAACCCTAGAAATGATCTTAACAAAATTCCCTCATTTCTATAAAGGCCACACAGAACACAAATTTTAACCATATCATAAGAAGCATACCATACGTTGACCTGGATAAGGGCTCAGGTTACCACTTCACTGTTTCAACTCGTAGGTCAGTGGTTGGATCAACGGTTTATATAGCTTATCTATTCACATGAGTTTACTTGGTGAAAGCCCATTAATTTTCTGAGAATGGTTATATATAATATTGTAGCAAAAAGAAAAGGGACAATAAGCATAAAACTGTTGGTAAAACAAACAAGTAATTTTAGCCTGTTTATATTGCAGAGACGACCAACTGAAAGGTAATAGGCCAGATACCTGGTAGTTGCACCCTTAATTTAAGTTATTAAAACACACACCTTTTGTGTTAAGCTGGGAGGACCAATTGTATTAGCTAACAATTTCACATAAAACCCACTGGTTCAACTGGAATTTTGACCTGTTTTCTCTTGTAGCCTAAATGTCCCAAACATGATAAGGCAATCCCTATATGATCCTTGGTTGAGTCTCGTTCTGATAAGTATGATGTCATCTCGCTCAAAATTTAAATCTGTTCTTTATAATGCAACTGATGCCACCAAGAAGTTGAATAGACAGATGCAAACAAGTAAGCTAAGGTTAAGAAACTTGAACCTAATCCACGATAATATAGACTATATATATATCAACCAACCATACGACTACAAACAACATGGGAACATACAAAAGTATTGGATTCACAGATCAAAATCATATTTAGGCCGACTTTTAAATTCTAATAAAAGCACAGCAAATCATACCTTAATTAGCACAGAAACGGCAAATGCACTCTTATGGAGCTACATTCTTCAATTGATTTAATAAAGTCTATTGTGGTTACATATAACTGACAACAAGTTTAATGCCTACTGAAAATTTTGTATCCAGTTTCTTAGATTCTTTCAGGCAGATCTGAACCCAATAGTCATTTAAGTGCAATAGTAAAGAATTTACATATTTCAAAGTCATAACCCCCATCACATTCAAATTAGAATACAAGCACAAATAAATGTCTCCACAAGTTTACACATATAAATGATACATTTGTGATATTAGCTAACAATATAGAGGAGCTAACAAAACCATATTCTCCCTTTTCATGACCACTGACGACAAAGATTCAACAAGTGATGCAAGAGAGAGGTACAAAATAAAGATTGGATAATCCAAACCAATTATGTCAATAGCTTTGTCATATATAGTATGTACATATCAATCAACATACATAACCAACCAAAGAAATATTTATATGTATATGATTGAGAAAAATTAAAATATACAAAACTCAATTTTAAATGACAACACTAACGGTCATTAAGTAATAGGGTACTATTGATACATACTAACTATGGGAAACATTCTCAACCTTAACAAAGGAAGAGAAAAGAATAACATATGAGCAAGATCCCTCATCAAAATCGAACTGTCTTAGATTAGATCTAATTTCATATCAAGTTGTCTTGAACTACGGCAGCATCTACCAACATGCGAAGGCCTATGGAGCACATTTATATCACCACAACCAAAAGGAACCCAAAAGGCAAATGCATTTACTTTATTAGACAGACACACACACAGGACCAGCCAAGTTATCAAAGAGACAAACAGTTTGGGTTGCATAGAGTGTCACAAAAGCACTAAAGAACATGTCCAGAATGGTGAATAGGCCTCCGCCTTCGAGGAACCCTCCAGAGTTGTGGCTGGATTGCGATTGGATTTTCTTTTTGCTTTTTTATATTTGGGATTCAGTAATTTTTTGTATTTTGTATCTATGTTGTTTGTTTCTATTCGTTCTTACTCATCTATTAAAAAAAAGAATGGTGAAGAGGAACTTGTCCTATGTACATATGTGTAGCCTAGTTTCAATCTATTGCAAAACAAAAACTTGGCGCAATAAGATGATTTAAGATATGGAAACATGTGAACGTATAATTCCTCTATCATAACTGCAAAAATCCATTCTTTAAGACAAGCACCCATCATATCCATGTTCTAAACTTTAAAGATACGTTTAGTACGTAGAATAACTATTATTTGAAATAACAATGAATAACCTTTATAAAAAATAGAATAAGTAGAATAAAATAGCATTGTGTCACAACATACATATACATTAATACTTAAAACGGTATGGTCATGAGAGAATGACTATTCACTTATGGCCATGAAAATGGCTATTCCAACGCCAATCCATTCCACTTTTTCAATTCTTAATAAAAGTTATTCCAATGACTAAACATTCCGCATACCAAACATAACCTAAGATCCTAATGTCATTCCAAGACTCCAAAAAAAAAAAGGCTCTTGACCATCAACAATCACCCCCCCATTAATTAAGGTTCCTAAAAAGTAATCCTAGAGCTTTGAACCACATGTGTCTTGTCTTAGTGAAATTCGATGTGGGTTCAAAGAAAGGAGCTCTCTTGAGACCTATGTGGGGGAAAAAAGTAAAGGGCTCAAAGTACTTAAAGAAAGTAAGCAATTTTCCAGCTAAAAGGCATTGCCATTATTTAGCTGATTCATACAAAAAGAAAACAGAATATATGTAAGTGAATACAATCAATCACATCCAGCTCCAAACCCAAATATAGAAAGATAACTTACAGAAGGAGATTGGTTTTTTGGGGTCACCAAATGGATGGTGCCAGTTCGGAGCACAAGCAGCTGTCGGGGACATCTTGATAGACAGAAAGAAAGAGAGATGGTTGGAGGGTCGGACAATCGAGAATTAGAAAAACAAAACCTAGTCCTCACAACACAACAACTCTTTAATGGAAAGTGAATGAAGAAGTACTAATATCAAGGAGAAGATGAATAGAATAGAAAAAAAAAAACACAAGGAGAAGATCTTTTTTGGTTCGGGTCGGTCGACATTTTATTTTCTAAGAGTAATGCGACTTATATACCACCTCCCATTTTTAAAATTACTATTTAATTTGTAAAATTTATGACAAATTTTTATTAAATTTTAATCCAATAATAATTTTAAAATCTATATATAAATATAAAAAAGTAAAAGTATATATAATATTACTCATTTTCTAATCCTCATTCTCATTTGGCGTGTTATCAAGGCTTCTAGGCCAAAATATGTATATCGACATTTATTTTATATCGATTGTATGAGATATTTTAAGTGACTAATCTTTTGATTTTTTAGGAGAAACTTTATAAAACTCTTCTCGAACTTTCAAGCTTTTTTTAATATTTAATTGAGCGAATAATCATTCTTCTTAAATTTAAGAGGAATGATTATTCTCTCGATTGAAGAAATATTCATTCTCTCATGGTTATCAGAATTGTTATTCTAAAGCTAATTCATTTCAATCATTCCATTCTAAATAAAGTCTATTCCTTGAAATAGTCATTCCGCGTACCAAACATGTCCTAATTTTTTTTACTTACTCTCTCTATTAGGATTTTCCTTTAAATTCTGTCAACATTTTCAAAATATTCATTTTTTTTTACTATAAAAAAATTTTAAAAATTCAGGCGTGGGTATTTTTGCAAATTCATTAAATACTAACCAACGCCTAACTCCTTGCAATTTATTTTTTTTATTTTTCATTTTTTTTCCTTAAAAAACAATGAGTATTTTGAAAATTTTGACACATCTCCGTTAGGATTTAACGAAAAATCCTAATAAAATGGGGTAAGTGAAAAGAAATTAGAATTTCATTAGCCTAAAATGAGAGTTTTTAAATATTGTGGAATATTTCAAAACGGCTGAAAGTTCATGAGGGGGTTTTATGAAGTTTTCCCGATTTTTTAAGTAATTGACATGAAAGTCACTTAAAACATGTCACGCGCAGCCAATATAAAATGGGTGTAAAGAGTAATATTATTATTTCGTGGATAGTCTAAGAAAAAAAAAGTGAAAACCCATTCATGACACAAAAGTGTTTTTTTTTTTTTTCCAAATTAAGTTGAAGAAATTTTCTCTAATTCAGTTTTTAAAATTAGGGAAAATGTAAGATAAATCCCTGGGTAAACGCGTGATTTGAATTCGATCCTTAATTTTTTAAATTTTGATTTTGACTACATAACTTTTCGCGAAATTTGAAAAAGATCATTCTGTCAAAATTTTTGAGTCTTCCGTCAGATTTTAAAAAATTCGTTAGTTGAAACGACGCCGTTTGATGGAATTTTTTTTTTATTATTCTTCTCAAATTTCTATTGCATTTTAAAAAAGAGAAATAAAAAATAAAAAAGAAAAAAAAAGAAAAAGAAAAAAAAAGCAGGGGTGGCCTGGAGCCACCCCCTTGCCAACAGGGGTGCCGACCACCCCAAATGACCAGGGGGTGTTCGGCACCCCCAGAAATGCCGAAGGGGGTGCCGAACCACCCCCTGGTCATTTGGGGGTGGTCCGGCCACCCCCTCATTTAAAAAAAAAAAAATAAAATTAAGGGTGCCGAGCCACCCCGATGGCCATGGGGTGGTTCGCCACCCCAGAAATGGCCGAAGGGGGTGGCCGAACCACCCCCTGCCCATTTGGGGTGGTTCGGCACCCCCTGTGGCCGCCCTGGATATTTGGGGGGGTTCGGCCACCCCCTATTTGGCCATAGGGGTGCTGAACCACCCCAAATGGGCAGGGGTGGTTCAGCTATGCGTACCGCAAGAATCAAGAAAGAATCACTCTACGCCCTCCAAACAAACCCCTCCTCCTCCTCTCCGAGCCCTAATTTCCGCAATTCACCCCAGAGGTGCTACAAAGTTTCAATTTTCTATACAGTTAGTTCCTAACTTTGTATTACTTACATTTTTCATTTCTTGAATTCCAGGATCTGAAGCCGCGCTCACGAAAGCCATCTACTCCCTACTGCTCCACATGTCCTTAACCGAACCGTTTTATGGGTCTAATTCTTCACCTCCTGAAGCGGATTTCAGAGACGTTCATAAACTCTCGGACATTTTGTTTGAAGAACTCGATCGCAGATTCAAGCGGTTTTTCTCGATTTATACGAACTTAGTTACTCGGGCACAGATATACGTACCGGCGTTGTGGAAGAAACTAACCCTGCTCTTGCGGTGTTGTATGGTGATCTTGAATTTGCTTGCGTGCGACCAGAATTTGTTGTTGGAGATAGGCAGGGTTCTGCTTTTCATAGTCAAGGTTTGATTTCTTTGGACGCTATTGGGGACTGTGAGAGTGAGAATGGGAGGAGAAAGAGGAGGAGTTGTTTTTGCTTCGAGAAGTCGGTTCGGGTGAATGCGGAGATGGTGGTTGTACCACCTCCGTCGCCGAGGACTTCGCGGCTTCCTTGTGTTTTCTGGAGCCTTCTGATCCGTGCCGACCGTTTCTATGTGCATTGCTCGAGGTAATCGTCGAGCATTCCAAATTCACATTGTTTTTGCTAGTGGTCCATTGTTTGCCAAGACATCAAAAGATTTTGATTTGATTCTTTGAACCATTAATACCGAGTCCTGCTAGGCGTCCGTCACAGACGGACGCCTAGCGTCCGTTTTAGTGAGAAAAAAAAAATAAAAAATAAAAAAAAATGCTTTTTTTATTAAAAACAGGCTTAAGTTATCCAATCTCCATTTTATTTTTTTTCTAAAGATTCATTGAAAAAAAATAAGAAAAATATTTTTTTTAACAAAAAACAGCTCCAGGTTATTTCATCCCCATTTCATGACCTTAGAAAAAAATAAATGAGAATTGGATAACTTTAAGCCTGTTTTAATTAGAAAAAAACATTTTTTTTTATTTTTTATTTTTTTTTTCTGAGAGAAACGGACGCCCAGCTCTACTCATTAATACCATTTGCGTGCTTGTCATGTTGGGTATTCTTTTAGCATAAAAAAATCATATTCCTCGAATCAGGGTTCGCTGCTCTGCACGTACATGGTAGTATTCTTTGTAGGTATCGTGATGGATTAGGGGTGGCTGAACCACCCCCAAATGGGCAGGGGTGTTCGCCACCCCCTTCGGCCATTATTTCTGGGGTGGCCGAACCACCCCATGGCCATCGGGGGTGGCTCGGCCACCCCTCTAATTTTTTTTTTTTAAAATGAGGGGGTGCCGGACCACCCCAAATGACCAGGGGTGGTTCGGCCACCCCCTTCTGCCATTTCTGGGGTGGCCGAACCACCCCCTGGTCATTGGGGGTGGTCGGCCACCCCTGTTGCCAAGGGGGTGGCTCAGGCCACCCTGCTTTTGTTTTTTATTTTTTTTTATTTTTTTAAATGTAATAGAAATTTGAAAAAAGTAAAAAAAAAAAAAAATTCATCAAACGGCGTCGTTTTGCTGATCAACTAACGGATTTTTCAAAATCTAACAGAAGACTCGACGGAAGGACCTCTTCAAATTTCACGAAAAGTTTATGTAGCTAAAATCAAAATTTAAAAAATTGAGGATCGAATTCAAATCACGCGTTTACCCAAGGATTTATCTTACATTTTCCCTTAAATTATTATGTATCCCTTAATATGTGAAAAATACATACTTTTTTCATAAAATTTTGTTTAATTATGATAACACTATTATAAAAAAGTATGTAATTTCAAATGTTCAAGGGACATATAAAATGTTTACGTGTCACATTAGACTATTTTTTGCCCCATGACTAAAATTTTTCTTTTTCATATTGCAAACAACATTTGAGAACATATGTTCTCTTGATCAATATTTCAAATTCAATAGATAACTCCAATGTCGAAAGAGTTGGCAAAAACTATATATTGTCAATATACGAGAAACTGGCTAATATTTTCATGACAACTGTTATTTGACTTTTTTAGTCCAATAATTTTTGTATTTTTTTTAAGATATTGTCCGATATTTTTCAACTTTTCAATTTTTTTTTTTTTTTGTGGAATATATATATTATATATATACTTATTGCTCGTTATTTTCATTATCTTTTACCAATATCTCACAATATATCAATTATCATATTTATGTATTAATGAAAAACACAATATAGCCCTTAAGGCTATTCAGAGTGGTGGATTCACTCGGTGAGAAACCAAAAAAAGTATCGATCGAAGGAGGAGGGATCTCTTCCATCTTTCTCCTCCTTCTCGTCTTTCTCATGTGTTGGGGCTGTGACTTCTTACCCCTTCCGCTGCCTCTTTGACCGTCGGACTCAGCGCCGCTGTTTTGGAGTTTTTTGTTTGCTTTTTAATTTTTTATGTTTGTATTTTTTTTTTTTTTTATTGTCATAGCCCTTTGGTAGATGACAGTTTTGTTTATTGACTTTTAGGGTCAGGGAAGAGTAAATCAGTATGGTAAGCTATTTCTCACGACCGGATAAATAAAATTGGTGCGATTTTGGGCTACCTATGTCTTAGATCTAATCTGCTCGGAGCATATCTGTTATTTAACCGGTGTTCTACATGGGTGAGCGAAAGATAATGTTATAAATATGTTTTCTCTTTTTTTATGACTGTGTAAATTCATAACGTTGTGTTGTAGTTATCTGCGCTTTATGTTATTGATGATAGTTAAAGCTCATGATTTGTAAGAGCTTTTTGCACATGATTTGTTATGAATTATGGAAGATTAAAAAAAAAAAAAATTATCATAGTTCTGGATCGATATTTTTAAGTATTGCTTCCGTTTTAAATATCCATACCACTATTACGATATCCCAACAATATTTTACACTATGCTCGTGATTTTTATAATATATATATAATTGATTACTATTTTTTAATCTATCTTATTTTAAAAAATAAAAAATAAAATAAAATTGAACTGTGACATCCGTTCATTTTTACATATGATTAGAATTCCAATTCATTTCATCTTAATTAATTCAATTAAATTCGAATCTTATTCGGTCATGAATGGATTTCAATAAATAAGTTGACAAATACAGTAAGGTGGTGGGGGAGGAACAAGTACACTAAATGAATAGAACTCTCCAAAAATTTTGTACAAATTATTAGCAATTCAAATAATAAATATGAAAGATCTCTTATGAAACACACCTGCTCAAGCAAATCTCAAATAGCCCGTCTCCTATTCAGGCAAATAGCCCAATTAAGACTTTCAAATTTATTATTCCGATTGCTAAGCAACAAATTGTTGAGGATCCGATACACACTAAATGCCTTGGGGTCAAATCTTTCAAAATGTTTGAAAGGGGTCACCAACAGAAGCACTGGGATGGAGGAAAAGAAAAAAAATTCCCTTCAAATTAAGTTGATTAAGTTGACATATTTTTCTTCAAAACCCTAGATCACATGAAAAAAGAAAAATCAAACATGGTGAATCCATTAATGACATTTCCATTGCAAATTCAACACCATTGTCATGACCAAGAATATATATTATCAAAGATTCCAAACACATGGTAATAGTACAGAGCTGATGAAAAGAAAGCTATCGGATATATACCGATGGAGAACACAATAGCCCAAATAATTTTTCCATCAATCATCACAGTTGAGGAAACAAGTTCAAATATAGCGAGACCAGATATCTCTATGCCTTGGAAGCCCTCCAACTTCTCACATGAAAGATCCAGGAGAGTGCTAGTGCATCTCTTATGTTCAATGGGAAATTTGAATATTTAGAAAGCAGAATCCTTTGTGAAGAAGACAACGGGCAACTACAAATTGAAATCTGGAAGACAATTACAAACAAGGGTGATCTGGTCCAAGCAATCCTGTGAAGATACAATTAAAAAAGGAGATTGTAAATAAAACGTAAATCCAATTCTTAAAACAATACTAGAGCAAGTACAGAGTTTGAGAGGAAAAAAATCAGGACAGACTTATCAATTATCATACATGCATGCTGCGTGTCCTACAAATTATCATCTCATTTTTTTTTTTAAGTAACTCAAATATTATTAAAAGCATAAGGCGCTCCAAGTACATAGAAAATATACAAAAAAAAAATACTTAGCTAAATAAAATGAAAAAAGAAAAAAAAATTATGATAATTGAGCACAAAAGAGAAATAAATGCAGCTGTCCAAAGAAAGAATATAAAAGAAAAATGACTTAAACTCCTCTAACGTCTTCTCACGATCCTCAAAATTTCTATCATTCTCCCATCTAAAGGCACTACAAAAGGCAAGAAAGCACCATCTTCTACAAATTGCTTCAAAATGTAGTGCTATAAATCATCAAACAAATTTCTTAATCAAACAATGTTTACATAGATCTCTTCAAACTTTGAATTGTCCTAACACCTACAAAGCCTTGCCTTATCAAGCATGCAAAACTACTAACGCTATAGCCAATTTTCTTAGATACGAGGGCCATGCATCAACCTTATGTTTTACAGATATGGATGGAAGAAAACTATCATATTAAGGTGGAAGGAGCCCAAAAGGCAAAAGAGATGCCAAATATGACTGGGACAAAAGTCAAAAGGACAAACATGCTTGTTAGAACAAGGGACATATGGCCCTAGATAGGGAAAGTGGCATAAAAGTATCCGTGGAACCCAATTAATTAGGATTAAGATTAAGTTGAGTTGAGTTAACTATCATCAAACCACGGATTCCATATACAGTGCAAAATCAAATACTATTATTTATATATTTCAATGGATATCATGCAGGTTTGGTTGTTGCTTGATGAACAAGATATTTATTCTTCCATTTATCACCTGAGCCAACGCCCAAGGCCATTTAATACATATCCTATACACTTATAGGATATGGCTGATATAATTTGAATGTATGAAGCAAATCAAATCAGAAAATCAATTTGTCACTCTACAAGCTTTATGAGGGCATGCATTGCACTCCAATCCATCAGCTTGAATAATAAGTATAAGTGGCATGCAAATTAAACAAATGTAATTACTGATAAATGGGCTTCACTCTACCAAAAACCATAAGTAACAATTTGGAAACACAATTACATCTTCCTAAAGCAGGAAGCAATCTCCACCAAATATTCTATTTCAGATCTACCATCGCAACTATCTTATTTGGGCAATCACACCAAACCAATACAGTCAGCACGCATCCTATAATAGAGAATTGCACATTACACTAATATGAAGCATATAAATGCACACTGTTAGGGGAAATTTTTCTGACTAGGTATCAGTATAATTACTCCAAAAATTCACATATTTTTCTGAGTTGCCGCTAAAACAAGAACAGGTGATAAATCTTTAAAATATACCTTTATAAGGGGTTCAAGATGTTGCGATATTCACTACTAACCACACAAGTAAAAAATGTATCCTAACCATTTAATATGTGAAATTTCTTGAGGGGTGAATTAACACTTTAATTTTAAATTAACAATTCATCATCCTCAACTACTTTAAGCAACAAATGCAAAAAATCTTTCTGAAACTATGTTTTATTTTTCCATCAAGCTTATATGCAAACAATTCATCACCCTCACTGAACATTTTTTTCGGTTTGCATGGTAGATTTGCACAAGCTAGGTACACGATCACAGGCTACATTACATGAGTTTTGCATAGTTGTACATGTATTTCAAAGCACAAAAGAGTGGATAATTTTTTTTTTAAATCATTAATATATATTGAATCAAAGCGCAGGGGGCGCAACCCTAGTACACAAAAAGTATAAAAGAGAACACCTAACTCAAAGAGAAAGAAGAACATCAATCTAAGAACTCAGAAAAAGTAGAAACATGTGTAGTATTCCAAGTCACTTTTCATATATACAATGTTTGCAACATCGGCCTCTTTAACTCTAACAGGCCAATCTCTCAATCATTGAAGCTCCTTGCATTCCTCTCGTGCCAGAGACACCACATCAAACACAAAAGAATGGATAATTAAATGAAGCCTCCAATGTGGAGAGATCAAAGTGCTTTTCATGACTTCTCAATTTGGAATAAGATAGGGTGCATATTATGCTTGGCACCATAAAAAAAGAAAATTAAAAAGCCCAAAAGACTAATGCCTCCTACGGACCAAGAAAAAAGTCATATTATGATGCCAAAGCAATACCCGTGTTAATGCTGAAGGACTTCAATTTACTGGCAATTATGACTCGCAGCACCAAAGATGAATTGCTTCCCCCCCAACTTACACATCACAGGCTTTTAAAGGGATGGAGCTAACTCCCTCTATCTCTCATATTTGAGCAGGGTCTATCCTTGGTGACAGTTTTATCATATTATGGCTAAATGGAAAATAACATGCCTCCATAAAAAATTCATGGAGGTCCAATAAGCACTTAGCTTCTCCAACATTTCCCCATTTTTAGCTAAATTAATTCAAACATACACTTATATTTCCTCAAAATGATAACTACAAAAGTTGAATAAGGTTCAAATGCACTTATATCATATAGATCACTTTTGAACAATATTAGCACCACAAATTCATCAAATAACATCCTTAAAGCAACTACGGAAGTACATGACAATTCGTATAAATAACTTCAACTTGAACGTCCATCAATATTGCCAAGGCCAACAAAACATAAATCAATCAGTGGCACCAGGCCAATCATGGCCGAAGCTTATATAATGATTTTAACCAACAGCGTCATAGTGACAAGTAAAGATAAGTCTTTCTGATATGTTATATAATGAATGAACATGTATCACATTGGTAACAATAATAATAACAGAGATACTCCAATTATAGTCAACATCAATATGGGCAGTTAGATTCTTCCTTTTTTGGTGAAGCAAGGAACATAAAAGTTCCAAAATTAAGCACCAAACTAAAAAAACAACCTGGATAAATCATGAGATTCAGGTTGCCAGCACATCTTCATCTGAAGCCTCAACCTGTAGAGGCCCCTTAAAACCACTTTTATCACCAAGAAGTTCACGGGCTGCCTTTTCAAGAAATTCCTTGGCAGCAGTTTGAACAGATTGTTTTTCAGATGATTGATACTTCCTCTTCTTTTGGACACTGCTCTCTAGATACTTAATCTTTGGCCCCTCTCCTCTACTAATATTTCTCAAACTTTGCTTCTGGCCTGCACAAAATGAGATCTCCTCAATGGAAAGAGCTTGAAATGGTAAAAGATTAGTGAACATGACAATTAGTAAAGAACCATCTACCTGAGGTAAGGTCAGGTAAAGAATGCTCAATAAAACGTGTCGCTGCCTGATAATTCAATGTAGCAGAAGGTCGAAGCGGCGCTTGAAGAACAAATTTAAAATCATGCAATCAGTTATAGGACAAAGAACTACCACCAACAGAAGAATAATGTTTGTAGAAAATGAGATTTTGAAACAAATCCAAATCCAAAATGTATGATAGTATGCTATGCATCTTAAATGACCCAGCCCAATCACTTTCATCTAAAAACATATCCCCGGAATTTTGCAATTAAGATTAAAAGTGTCATTGCAGCATCATTCAATATGACATTTTAAGATGAAAATTAAAAGCGAATGGCAAATTTCAAATAGGAAAATGTACCTTTACTCAAGTCTATGAACCTTTCTAGTTTGTCCTGATACAAGCTTAACCTTTCCTACAATAGATAAATACTCAAATTTTAATCAAATCCAAAAGGCAAAGCATGTAATTTCAGATAATGAGTTCGTTCTGTCCCACATGTACATACCAACAGAAAAAGAAAAAAAAAATCACATGAATCGAGCAATAATCATTAATCAACATCTGAAGACAGAAAGACCCATAATAATCACACCCAAGCACAAAATACGAACATAAAAATACCCATTAACAAATACATCAAAATATAGACACCCACATGCTAAAAATCAAAAATCAAAAATCAAAAATCAAAACAAAATTCACATTATGAGCAAACCTACAAGCTCTGATTTGACAGGATGCTCATCTGGGTGAACTCCAGTACACCTCAACCTCACTGTAGAAGAACAAAAAACCCAACAATTAAACCAAACAAAAACAAAATTCAGAACCACGGATTGCATATTAATTCAAAAAAAAAAAAACAGAACAGAGACAGTGACCGAGGACTCGGTACATGTGAAAAGCGTTGAGGTGGCTCTTGCGAGCAAGAGCAGAGCCTGAGCCCGCTGCAGAGGCGGCATTTCGGAGAGGACATCTGGGTCGGAGAGGGACAAGAAGTGGAGCAAGTGGGGCTCCATGTCCTCTACGCCAGCCAAGGTTCGGTTCACTGACTCCATTACCGACTCTGGTACCACCGTGCTTTCTCTTACACCTCCTTCCATTGTTGCCTTTTCAATCACAAATCACCGTCTTAACTGAGACGTTTTGGGTTAGGGCTTTGGGAGAGGTTTAAAGAGGCACTTATAGGCTTTTAATACAGTTTTGGTGTTTCACGAGCTTTTTCTCCAAGCATATACATTTTTTCTTTTTCTAAATTAAGGTTGTGTATATTTTGATATAAAATACATTTTTTTATTATTTTTAATAAACAAAATTTGTAGATAAAATTATTGGTTTTTACTATTTTGTGGAGACTAACAAAAAAAAAAAAACGATTGGGCATGTTTGTTAAAATTTCGTTTTTTATCTTTTATTTTATCTTCTTAAAATAACAAATATTAAAAAATAATTCAAATATATAATACTCATAAAAATATAAAAATAAATTTTACATTTATGTCACATCAAAACACATTTTCAAACTAGAAACAAATGAACGCTACCAAGACACAGTAACAAGCCGTGTGTGGCTTTTCCACCTCTTGAGCTCCTAGAGGTCGCCTCGCACAGCAAGCACCACTGCGACTTGTCCTACATCTGGCTCGTGGTCCTCCACAAGTCTCTAGTGATCCTCCTCGACCTTCTTACCTTAGCCAAGCTCCACCTCCTTCCGCTCTTTGCTTTCCCTATGTTGTGAGTTCAAGATGCGATAATGACAACGAGTAAGGCGGCATCACATCCAATTATGATGGCGAGTAGGGCGACATTCGTACTTTTGGCGACGAGCGTGGTTCAAGAGGAAGAGATCAAGATGAGAGACAGAGACATATTAATTAAAAAAATAAATATAAATTATTTTAATAGAGTTGAGAAAGATTTAGAGTGAGATGTATTATGTTTTCAAGTATTTTTTTTTTTAATATTAAAATGATTTTTAAGTTAAATTTTGCCATCTTATACTTAGAGTATGTTTGAAATGGATTAAGCTTACATGCTGTAGAAAATTCTACAGCATATAATCCAAATCCGTTTGAAATTGTGTAGAGAAATATAATTTTTAATGTCAAAAATAAATTTTTAATAAAAGCTTTAGTTTTAAGCTTTTTCTTAAAAGTGTGTTTGGGCTTTTATTAGATTAAAAAAGTTAAAGAAATATTTTTGAATATCAACTTTTTATTTGATACAATTCTTTAAATAGTAAAAGTATTTTTTAAGTTTTATAACATAATCTCTATCCGGCTCTAATATCCCTCACCACTTGTCTTTGTCGACCAACCACAGCCATGAAGGTATGAAGCTTTAGAGATATTAATTGAGAAAGGAAAAGTCGTCACAAATGGGAGACTGAAATAGTTTGTGATTTTAAATGCTCTTTAAGAATATTAGGGAAATATTGACGAATTAACCAATGTTCAGGTACTTAAAAGCAAATACAGTGGGCAACGGTCTTATTGAATTATTATTCACGTCGAATACGAAATAACTTTGGTAATAATTTGTGATCTGAGTGTTGGGTTTGAGCGAAGTTAAAATATAGGTATAAAATTATATAAGTGAAATATTATTAATTGGATCAAATTTTTTAATTTAAATTTTTTAATTTTGTATTAAGTTCATGGATTATATAAAAATTATCGGCCCTAAATGCTGTGCGTTGAATTCAAATCGTATTTAAACATAAGTATAGGTTAAACTACTCATTCATTTAAAAAGAGAAAAAAAAAAATTTACTAGTTTCTTGTTATTAGATTCATATTCGTGTAAAAAATTGTCATTAAAAAAAAAAAAAAAGGGGGGTGAATCCGTAATTCAAGCAGACCCCGGGGATAGTTTCGGAAAGCCAAAAAAATTCCTCCTCCCTTCTTGAGTCGTCGCGTCCATAGACTCTCACACACAACACTCCGACTGTCCATCTCGAACTCTTTACGTACGATCCTCCATTCTCGGTCTAAAACCCTAGGGTTTCACAAATCAATCACACACACAAAGACGTATACATACACTGAATTCAGAAAATGCGTTCACAAATATGTACATATGTGCTTGTATTTTCAAAATGTGTGGCTGAAGTTGCTGTTTGATTTTGTTATTCTTGTTGTTTCTGTTGTTGCAGGAATGGCTGGAAGCCTAGCGGGATTTCTGGTGCTGGTTTTGGCGGTTTCGATCTGCGAAGCTGCGTCGATCTTCCAACCGATCTCAGATTCACACCGATCTGCGGCCTTGGAGCTCTTCGCGCCTACCGATGGGTCGTTTGGAAGGTCGGTGAAAGCCTAGTTTAATCCTTCATTTGATTTGTGTTTTTTTCGTTTCAATGGTTCTGTGTTTAGTTGATGATCAATCTGGAGAAATGGAGCGGGTTTTTTGAAAATCTAAGATTTTAAGGTCATTAAAATCCTATCTGAACTCTCACTGAATCTCTGTTTTGGTAATTTAATGTTTGGTTGATTGGGGAAAGTCAATAAATGGAGAGAAAATGGCATGTAAATCGCCTGGGGAGGTCAAATTGAGTAGGAGTCTTGGGATGTGGTAGTAAAAGGTAAAATTTGATTCCGGTGTCAACATGGGGACGCTGTTCTCATATTTGTGTATGATAGCTGTGTACTCAAATGCTTACCCAATTAGGATCATCGATGGTGTTTCAATTAAAAGTTGAGGGTTTTGCATCTAAGCTCTATAACACCCTAATCAAAACCTTGGTATGGTAGTTTGTTGCTTACGTGAAGAAATAGAGATAAAGATAATTTTTTTTGATAAGTAATTGATAAATATCATTAATTAAAAGCTTAAAGACGCCCCCTAAGTACAAAGGATGTATACAAGAGGAAGAACCTAGCTAGAAGGAGAAATGGAGATAAATGAAACTCGAATAATCTGGATTCAGGTGTTGTGCTATCTTTTGTATATTATGCATCTTTGTTTAGCTAATTATTTTTCATGGGCTTGGAATTTTGACTATTTCAATTTGATGAAAGTTAACTATTTGGTATGATGTTCTATATTACCAGCTTGGAAGAGACATACGAGGCCTTAAGAACATTTGAGATTCTTGGAATCGAAAAGAAGCCAGATATAAGCACTGGTTCTTGCCAATCTGTATCAGAAACTCTTGGGTCATCATCTTCAACTACAGAAGATTTATTCCATGCATTAAAAGCTAATAGCATCTTGAAATGCAATGTTGATGAGGAAATTTTTCAGGTATTATTTGGCTCTTGCATTGATGTGTTATTTGCAGCTCGCAAGTTGTCGCTTTTGAGGAATATGGCAATATGTAACCGCTGATGCTTAATTATCTTCTTCTTGTAAAGGGCATTGCTTCAAGACTTAAAGCTGTTGTCAACGACGCCAGTTCATTGCTTGACTTCTACTACTCAATCGGAAGTTTGGTACTTATTAAGGTAACTTATGCACAACTTTTCAGAAGGCATTTTCCAACTTTGATATTTTTGGTTTTCCCTAAAGATATGACTGAAATTTTTAATTAATTTTTGAGAAATTTCTCCTACCATTTAATTTTCTTTTTCTCATTTGTGCCGTAATTATTATATTTTTGTTGTCATAAAATTGTTTAGTTATATGGATGTTGTTGAGAGGCCCTTGTTACTCTTTGGTGGTTTTTTAACCTTTTAACTTGTGTGCTCATAGCATAAGATTTTACATCATTTTGGGTTGGGCTTCTGAAACGATTTGTTCAATTGGTTTTTGATGCAGGATCAAACTTCTAAAGTTGATGCACTTCTTGGTGATGCTGATGGATTTTTCCGTTCCATTAAGGTTGGTTTCTACAGAATCCACAAACTTTTTGTATTTCTAAGGTGGCTCTAGGTTCTGTTCTGGATACCCTCTGGAGCTTGCCATGTCACACTAGGCGTAGCGTCTATGCTGATGTGATGAGATTTGGGTGGGGATTGGAGGTTCAGTACTGGAGCTGATTTTTCATTAATATGTTGATACTTGCATTGATCTTCTGTGTCCCACGTTAAATAAAAAAGAGCTTTATTCTGAATGTTTGAGCTCATGTCGCTCATTATTGGCAGGCTCTGAGCCAGAGTGATGGAAGATGGCGTTACAGTTCAAATAACCCTGATTCTAGTACCTATGCTGCTGGTAGTGACTTATCATGAGCCTCTTTATTGTATAGATGCTATTATATATTGCATTCGTAACATTTGTTGTATCAACTTTTGAATTTTTATCACTGAAGTGAGGTTGTAGCCTTGCAGGCATGATATGGTTACCAATTGTTGTATTTCGGTCATTTTTTACTCTTTGAATTCTTCGACTCACCACCTGTGGTCATTATGCTTCTTTCAGGATTAGCCCTTGAAGCACTCGCTGGAGTTGTGTCATTAGCATCTTCTGACCTTGATCAATCTTTGGTAATGTCAAAATTTTTTCTAATCTTTGTTATGAGAGAAGCTTTGAATGTTTTATGAACCTGAAACAACATTCTAATATTACTATTTATGTTGATCGAGGCATATTTAGTTCATTTGCCCTCTAGAGTTGGATTCACTTTTAAAAGTGTCAAGCCCCCTATTTCATGAGCAATTTTAATTGCTACAGCTTTTGTAAAGATTTAATAGCCATATTATAATGAAGTCAATATCATGATACATACAAAAATGTTTTAGAAGCTTATGAATGAAATTTAAAGTTGGCATTTCACCAAACTACATGATATGCGTGTTTGATGATTTCCATCGTGCTCAAGTAGACATGGTCATTCTCCTCAAGAGTTCTTAACGAAATGATACTATTGTTTGAAGTTGTTTTTCACTGATTATTTGAAAATGTTACCAGCATTGGGTAATGATCCTAATTACACTGTTTTAAAGTATCGGTTCCAACTAATTTCATACACGTGTCCTCCTTTGTTGTTAGTCTGAACCATATTCTTGACTGCTAATGTGCCTATGATTTATTTTTTTAGTGCTCATGGTCTTGAATTAGGAATTGTTTAACCTGATATCTATTTTTGGATTCATCTTTTTTTTTTTTTTGTGGTAAAAAAGTATGCATAATGTTGACGTTGAGGAGATTTTTGGGTGAATTGAGCAAGTGCTGGTGCTGCCACTAACTGTTGGGGTGATTCTTTTACTTGATCCCCCTCTATTACCCTCCTGCGTCCTCTACATCATCCAAGCTAAATTTGAATTACTTAGTACAGTGACCAGGGAAGAAAGACCATTTGTAAATTGAACTCTAATTTTTTTTGTGTTATTTTGCTTTGTTGGTATCCTGGTGCACTTGCACACACACAACAACACATGTATGTATATATGTTTTCATTTGTAGTAATCACATCACGCCTTATTTAGTGTTGCCTTTGTCACTGTTTGTTTTTTCTAATAGGGGTGCGTATCTACTTTATTTGTATACTTCTATATTCCATATCTTACGTATGGTTACCATTAGCAGATTGTTACACTAAAGAATGATATTGCGAAGCTCTTTGACAGTATTGAGAAATATGGTACGTGTAGTTCTGCCTCTTTTTTTATCCCTTTAAAATTTCCTTTGCATGTTGATTATTCTACACTTTCCAAATACTTATGTGATTTTCTGCTCCTTGTCTGTCTTCAAATTGCTTTACAGCTAGAACTTACTAATGTCTACTTGGCCATAAGTTGTCAAACAACTTTTGTATCTACATATCTATCCTACAATTGTGTGATCCCTGATAATTAAGAAATTTTTTCTACACTTTCATAGTCTGTTGCAATGTTTTGATCTATTATTTGTAGTTTCAAAAGGCCTAAAACAGACTGATCAACTAAAAGGGCTGATTTCAGGTGATATCGTAATTGGGGAACATATTATGACTTGCTGGTTCTCTAATTGGGATTTTTTTTAAAATTTTTTTGTTGAGGTTAGTTACACGCATGTAGTGGGTTTTATTCCCACAATTTCACCCCATTCTCAGTTTTTATGGGGGAGGAAGTGCCATTTGAGCTAGAGTTCTTTAGCAATGGGGATTGGATCTCATTTTGGACTTCAAGCTCCCTTAGTTGGGTCCATTGGTTTTTGGTGAGCTATTACATTAGGCGGTGATTGATGGAAATATGTCATTCACATCAACATGTGGACTGAGGAAACATTAATTCTGAAAGCCTTAATGTATATGATGCTTTAGAATGTAAATGCTAGAAAAAAACTATCCACAGAATGAGAGGATGACTGTATTAAACAAATTTAGTTGCGACATTTGGTGATTATGTGGAGCAGAAAGATGACTGAACATACCAAGTGGAGCAATGTGGTTATACCTGAGAGTGCTGCAAGAGGAGGATGCTGAAAATAGCACTGACTGATGCATTAAGAGAAGATAGGTCAATGACTATTGAGAGAAGCCCCCATTAAAACTGCTATAAAAGGGGGAAGGGTGGTAATAAGACCTGTTATTTAGCGGCACCAGTTGATTTATCTAATAATTGGGAGCTCCCAAAAGCTATGTTTCAACCTTTTTTCCTTTCCTTTCTTGCTTAATTAAATGAGACTGGGGGGAGGACTAGCCTTCTTTTTTTGGGTAGGGGAAGAGTGTTGGCGTATGTGCATCTTCCAGCTCCTGATGGGAGGTTCTGCTGAGGGTAACTTGCAACTGATTTTTGATTGTGAATGTGGTTCACAAATGTGCTTATGGAGATTTCTCCTAAAACTATGCACAGATTTCAACTATGTTATATAAAAGGGGAAACTTCACTCAACCCTCCTGAATTGTCACCCCTTTTGCAATGTCCCTCTAAAGTTCAAAATCTTTCAATTTAATGTATCGAACTTATAATTGCTTGCAATGTTCCTCCTTTGTTAGTGTTTGGGGTTAAATCGGACGGCGAAAGGGGTGAAAATGTTATAAAATTTCAAATTTACCCTTAATTACAAATTAAAAAAAAAAAAAGATGAAAAAAAATTGATCCATGGTAGTGGGTTAGAAGGTGACCCACGTTAGGTCACAACGGTGTTTCTTTAAAATAATAATTAATTTTATTATTATTTTAAATAATTATAATTAATTTTTTTTTAAAATTTTTTTTAAAAAAAATTTAGGGTATTTTGGAAATTTAATACTCCTCCGTTAGGATTTAACTCCAAACCCTAACGGAGGGGAGACATTACGAGCAATTGGAAGTTCTACACTAAATCGAGAAATTTTGAACTTTACGGGAGATATTGTAGAAGTATGACAATTCAAGGAGAGTAAGTGAAGTTTCCCATATATAAAAAGTAGTCTGAAGATGGTAGGTTGGACCTTTCAAATATGATTTTCTTAATATGATGTGGTTGCATTCTTGATCTGCTTCTCTGATTGCTGTCTTTAAATCTTCCACATATTGTGCATGGTTACACTAGTATGGACAGAATTGTGTTTCGAATGTGCATTCACTATGTGTTCTGTTATTATAAACAACTTATTATCTATTGATAACCTACAAAACAGAGGGATCTTAATGAGTCCTTAATTTTGTTGTCTATATTCATTGTCATAGCTACCTCATTAAACTGTATCACCTGTCTGTAGATGATGGATCCTTTTACTTTGACGAGAAACTTGTGAATGAACGTGAGCATCAAGGTCCTCTTTCAACTACCTCTTCAGTTGTCCAAGGGTTGACGGCGTTTGCATCCGTGACTTCTGGAAGTATAAAGGTCAGTGAGAACATACTTATTTTGCTGGCTTTATTGTTCTAAATTCTGTTTGAATGTCTCCTGATGCCTTACTTTTAAGTTTACAGCTTCCAGGTGACAAAATATTGGGTTTGGCAAAATTCTTCCTTGGCATTGGAATTCCTGGCAATCCAAAAGACTTTTTCAACCAAGTAAACTCGTTAGCTTGCTTGGAAAGCAATAGGCAAGTGCTTTCTGGATAGTGTTTTATTTCTTCCATTTTTATGGATCATATTTGTTTGGTTATATTACATGTGTTTCTATTTGAGGTTTCATTATATAGCTGTTCACGAAATACTGATAATTGAGAATATAGTGTGCATGTCTAAATGTGTGCACATGCATTTATTTTTCTTTTTAATCTTTCTCTCTTTGTTTTTTAGTTTATATAATTCCTTCATTGCTTGTTGGTTGGCAAATGCTAAAAATGTGGATGTGAAAGGCTTCTTATTATTTAGGGAGCATTACGACATCTTTTTTATTCTGATAAAAAAGTCATCAACTGGTCAATTATTCTCTTCCAATCTTTTAATTTGCTTTTGCTGGTGCAGGGTTTCTGTCCCACTGATTTTATCACTTCCAGCTACAGTACTTTCATTGACCAAAAAAGACCAGCTTAAGGTGTGTCATCTGCTCACAGTCTCTTACAAATTTTAGTACATGAGAATGTGTTTTCAACTTGTATATTTGGTTATCAAGTAACTGGTGGCTGTTTTAGTTGGCTTCTCTTTGTTGATATTTTAAGTAGATGTAGTATTGTTAATACATTAACAATTACCATTCCCTTTTATGTCTGGTAGGTGAATAGTTTGGATATGTCTGGTAGGTGAATAGTTTGGATATGTCTGGTAGGTGAATAGTTTGGATATATGCATTGGGTAAAATTGTAATATGCTCTCAATTTTCTATGATTTTCTTCAAAATTCTGGTTTGAAAATGACGAGCACAAAGGACAGGAGCACTCTGAACTCTGGTACTTGAATAACTTGCGAGAGCTTGGCACCTTTCTCCTTCCCCCCCCCAAAAAAAAAAAAAGAAAAAAGAAAAGCCTTGGTTGCAGTTACTGGTAGCTATTGGAGATGGTTCAAAGCCATTTAAATTTAAATTTTCTTCATTCATATTTACTCTTAATATGGATGAAGTTTTCAAAACTCCTCCCTTCTTGAGCTTGATCCTTTTCAAACATAAAGCTCTAGCACTATATATGAATTCATTTCCAAACTTTGTTCGATGTCAAATGAGTGATCTGCAGACATGTACTTCTCATGTTTCATTTGACCTGCATCTGTCTGATTGTACAAATTGATGCATCTGCAGTATATTTAGTCATCTTTGTGTGAAACTTTGTTACTGTCTTCCTCTTTATGTTACAGCTTTAAGTAGCAGCGGTTTGTTCTTCTGGTTTATTGATCTCTTATATCAATCTAAATTATGTTATGTGCTTAATAAAACTTTATCAGGTTAAAGTGAATACTGTGCTTGGATCAAGTGCTCCTCCTCTAACAGTGAAGCTTGTGCGAGCATTCATTTCTGGTTCAAAGGATTCTTCCGTAATTAAGAGCCTGGTAAGCAATGACTTCTTTTTTCTTGGGCTAATTTTGTGTCCTACCATTTGCTTGTCTGGAATATCATATTACCTGTTGATTGTCAGATTTTCCTAACTTGGTTAAATGCTCTATGTCATTTGTGAAATAATAACACAGGAACTCAAGTTTGACCCAGAAAATGCTATACATTTCTTGGATGTTTTGCCGAAGAGTGTTGATGTTGGAAGTTACCAATTTGTTTTTGAGGTAACTTTTGTCTTTTGGTTTAAATACATCTAGACTTGAACTACACCCAATTTTCACTTCAGTACATGCTGAACCAAATGTTTTTGTAGATTGTGCTTGATGATTCTGTGGATAAAAAAGTCTATGCGACTGGAGGACAAACTCAAGTACCAATATTTGTTACAGGAGTTATCAAAATTGACAATGCAGAAATTGCAGTACTTGATAGTGATCTTGGGAGCATAGAAACCCAGAAGAAGTATGTTACATCATCCAACGATTTTCTACTGTTTTCTGCTGATTAATGCATTGTTTGTTGGATTCTTGTCATTATGGGATTCATCCATACATGCTTGATGCCATTATTTCAATATGTTATGCTTTATTACTCTACTATTCTGAATTTTGTGTGTATCTTCTATACCATGGATCCTTTCAGGCTAGATCTGGCTGGGGAAAATTCTGTATCATTATCGGCAAACCACCTCCAAAAGTTGAGACTATCCTTTCAATTGACCACTCCTCTTGGGAATATTTTTAAGCCACATCAGGTTTGGTGTTCTTTCTATCTGCCTCTTGAATGGATTCTTTCCCTCATTTAGTTGATTGACATGTATGTTGTCCTGCAGGCATTTCTCAAATTGAGACATGCAACCAAGGTTGAACACATCTTTGTGGTGGGGAACTCTGGCAAACAGTTTGAGATAATTCTGGTTAAGTTTCTTGTAGTACCTGCTTAATTTAAATTTAAATTTATTCATAGCTCACTTAACTGAAACCTCTCTCTCTCTCTCTCTCTCTCACGCTCACGCACACGCTCACGCACACGCACACGCACACGCACACGCACACACATGTACATGGATACTGATATTTGGCATTGATAAAAGGAACTTATAGCCTCAAAGCATTATGGACTATGGTTCAAGTGGTACTATGTGGTCTGACACACGATAAATATGTTGCTGCTATTCTTTCATATACTTTGCTTGCTCACTGGTATTATTAGGGTTTACTTGAACTTTTTTTGTTGCTGGTAAAGAAACATTCAATATCTAGGTAATCAGGCCTCCTGTTGCAAACCAACATCTTAGTGATGCTCTTTTTAAATTCATTAAGATAATGTATATGGATATGCACACACTCATGCACATATAATTTACATATATTGCTGATACTTGGATACACCTAAAAGCTTAAATGTGGAGTATTTGAAGCATTTCCAACACCTTTCTACAGTTAGAAAGGAAAGCTACAATGCATTTATCATCAACAACATGACATAATTATTTGATGTTGGTTTGGAAATCTTTGATCTTGAAGGTACCTGTACCAGCGCTTTTTTTGTTCTAGGAAACTGGATCATGTGCCCTATTCACCATGGGTGACTTAGTCAAGAATCTATTATAGTTCCATTTTACCTCAGTTTCTAGACAATGAACCAATTATCCAACTATCAGCAGTTAGCTGGCTTATTGATCAATGAACCAATTATCCAACTATGGTTTGTGAAAATTTAGGGTTCCTTTTTTGGCTGATCTTTGGAAATGTATCTTGCAGGATTTTCTTGGACTGGTTGAGAAGTTTTTCTATCTCTCTGGCAGATATGACATTCAGTTCACTGTTGGCGATGCTGTCATGGTAAACATTCTTTTTTTCTCAACTTTGTTCTCTGTGTATTTTCTCAAACTGTTGAAGAAAATTTGTTGTATTCTTTTCCAGGAGAACTCCTTTTTACAGGATCTTGGCCATGTCGAACTAGATCTACCAGAAGCACCTGAGAAGGCACCCCGCCCTCCTCTACAGCCTGTTGATCCTTACACAAGATATGGGCCCCAAGCAGAGATAACCCACATCTTCAGGGCTCCAGAAAAGCGTCCACCTAAGGAACTCTCTCTAGCTTTTCTGGGTCTTACCCTTTTACCATTCATTGGATTTTTGATTGGGGTGAGTTTGGCACTACAAAGTCTTCCCATTCTTCTCAATAAATTATTTCCATTTGAGATATCATGTTGTCAAAACTCTTGTTTGTCAATTCAATTAGTTTTGACAGCTTGTTGAGCCTTAGATACCAGTAAATGTCAGACGTCATGTGGAAATTGTTCAAGTACAGGCCAGCCTAAGTTGGCTGTTGAGTTCTTGTTGCTTAGACATAGAAATTTTTATTCAAATAAAAGCTTGGTAACTCCCTTTATGCACCATCCATTTATCCTTAAATAATCTTGACTGGTTTTGTTATTACTTAGTTGAGGTTTGTAGCCAATGACCTGTTGTTCTATTGGCATTCAAGGAGCTTCCCAAGTCACTTGAGAATGATACAGTGTGACCACCTCGTGTTTTGCTAGGGAGGGAGGGTATTTTATGTTGTTTATAATGTACAGACATGCTCATGTATAAATGCAAATCAAGATGAAACTGTAGGGTAGATTTAATCATTTAATTAATACTTTAACAATTTTTCATTTTTTTTTCTCCTTTTAACTAGGTGTTTGTCTTGTATACTTTCTGTGTACCTGAGTTATGCTATGCGCTTTTAATAATATCTCAATTACTCATAAAAAAAAATATTTCCACAATTGTTTCACTTTTACCTATTTTTAGAGTTCCTAATAGTCTTCTTCACGGAGTGACAAATGTTAACCTCCTTTTATTTATGTCTTCTTCATCAGCTATTATGCATAGGGGTGAATCTGAAAAACTTCCCTACTACAGCAGTACCTGCCACATTCGCTGTCCTTTTCCATCTTGGCGTTGGAGCAGTTCTTTTGCTTTATGTGCTTTTCTGGTTGAAGGTATGTCTCTTACTTTGTTCTTCCATCTGCCCTTTTTTGGACTTAGACCTCTGGCAAGCAAGGCTCTATTTCTTCTGTCGGATGATTTAATGGCCTTAGTTTGATATGGGACCCCTTCAGAATCACTGGAAAGTATTATCTCACACTTTATTTGTAAATGTTGACTTAAGAATGCATTTTGAGATGGATGATTAGGGTTTTTCTGTTCTTGCCGGCAAGTGCACCAAAATATAGACACTTTTCTGCAGTTTGCCCCGTTGATTTATTTGCTTATTTCATGTGCAGTTGGATCTATTTACAACATTGAAGGCTCTTGGCTTCTTGGGAGCTTTCTTGATGTTTGTGGGACACAGGATCCTTTCCCACCTCGCCTCAACATCTTCCAAATTGAAATCCGCCTGAAAGAAAGAAATTTCCTTTACTCGAGAGATAAAAAAAACAGTGGGTTGGACTTCCAATTCAATTTTGTAGGACTTTTTTCAGTAAATTCTGTCATACCAGTTCCTAATTTTAGTGCACACCTTGGTAACATCTATTAAAACATAGAAGCAACTCGATGTGTTTCTAATTTTTTTTCTTCTAGTGGCTTAGTGGCTGGAATATCTCTCAAGCAATTTATAATCATAACAAGAGTGACCAATCTATATCTGATGATGGAATAATGCTAGACCTATAACAAGTATATAACTCTTCTATAACTTGTTGAGCACATCTCCGGCAATAGCGACTATTTTAGCTATTCAAAATACGCTTTTTTTTATAATAACTATTAACTTATTATTACATACTCCAGCTAGATTATCCATTTCATTGTACTTTTTTTGAAAATATTATTTTTCTATCTTTTTTTGTTTATTTTCTTTTCCACTTCATCTCAGCCACCCAAAATTTCATCACCTTCCCAATGGCCTTGTAGGCCTTCACAACCAAAACAAACCCAAAAACAGATCAAACTGGCTAAATTAGTCAAAACAAAAACTAAACCAGATAAATAAGTAGGTTTCAAAAGCCGAAGCAAACAACGAGATTGTAACTTAAAGCCAGGCTTATTACACAGAGTAGCTATATTTTATTAGGAAAAAAAATAGTTATTACTATTAATAGAATAAAGTTTACAGATTTATAGTTAGACAACTTTTAGATGTGGGATTTGAGATGATCCTCAAGACAGAAGCAATTATTTGGCATAGTGATATTATTTAATTTATGCTTGAGAAGTCATTACATGACTTTGGAGATTGCTCTTGGCAATTAGTATTTTTGGGTGGTGTTGTAGACTTGGGGTTTTGAGACGTGTATGTATTAAGGTTTAGTTTAGATATTTTGTAACAATGATACGTATAATATAATTTCAAATTCTTAGTAGATGTTCTGGTTGTAATTATTAATAATAATAGAATGATAGAAAATCTTATGTTTACGATGTTTAATATTCTCTTTTTAGTAGTAGAGACGGGGAGGCGTACTGAGGAGTTAATTACTAATTAATTAATTTTTTGGGATTACATCCACTCCCTTTGCCACCAATGCGCCACCTTCCCCGCCTTCACTGGCCTTTGCCCCATTTGCTGCCATCCTCCTCCACTGTCCATACTCCTTACGCGCCACCCATTTTGGTTTCCATGTTAATTTTCTAACTTTCCTGTTCTCTCTCTTATGGATTTTTCATAGTTAGTACCCTTTTTTTTTTTTTTTTTTAGTATATGGAGACCTCCAGATCTAGTTGCAGATCCAGATTCGGTGTCCTTTTTGCGTTTCTCGTCAGGTTCCTCTCACGCAAGACAATGCGGTGGTGCTCTAATTTAGTTACTACCGGTGCTTCCCTCCTTGCTATGGATCTTAAATTTGCTTCTTGGTGCTATAGGTGTTGTTTTAGGCAAATCTGCCTCTAAATTGCCCCTATAAACTACTATTTCAGGCGACCCCTTTCTTGGCCGGTTACAAAAAATTCAAAGGGTCAAGTCGTTCATTTGGCTTACTCCCAACAAATTTTAAGTTTTTATTACACTGTATTGGTTGTATTAGAAATTTTGTTGGGCTGCCCTACCCACATTTTTTTTCTTTTCCTTCTATGTATTTTCTCCTCTCCCCTCTTCCCATGTCCTTGCTTAGAAAAGAAAAAAAAACCAAAAAAAGGGAAAAAAAAAAAGACTTTGTAGGCTGTAGCATACTGAAATGTCCAATTTATTATAGTACAGATCCAGTCTGATATTTATGTACGTATTTAAACGTTTAGTGCAATTTATAGTTTGTCTTGTGGTCTGTAACATGTATGACTCATTCCTGATTATTGCATTTACCATGGGAATTATATTTCTGTACATGTTTGAGTTTGATCCGGTCCAATTCCTTGCCGTGGTGTGCTTTCAGTTTACCATACATATATCATTTCACTGTACAGACTTCTTGGTCCCTGATGCTATAAGTGCAATCCTTGTGGTCTTGGGTTGAGAAGGATTGAGGACAGGAATATATTGGAATATACCCTCAATCATAACACATAATCCGCCTAGGTCAAGCAAGAATTGGCTACAGAACATGGGGGGGTAACCAAACATTATCAGATCCGACCCACTTCAACATAAAAATTTGTTCATCAATCTAATTGATTCTGGATCCTAGTACGAAAGGATCAACTAGCAAGTATGCATAATCAATGTACAGAAATCCCACTAAAAATTGGCAAGAACTATAGATTACCAAACAATATGAGGAGATTGCAAATTACTGAAAAAAAAGAGGAAAGCCAATTTCATAATATCAAAACTGTTATGAAGCTTCACATACAACAGCATCTAGAACATCATTTGACTCATCACCTATCATCTGGTTTTTAAAAAGTAGTTTTAAGTATGGAAGAACCTTTGGAAGTACTGGCAAATCTGCTATGTTAACACTCATCAAGTCAAACGCAATGCACGTCTTATGCATGTGTGTCTCATCGAATATTGGAATTTTGGGATATCTCTGGCTGAAGTGGGTAAGGATAATACGATATGCACCAGCAGAGTTCCCAACGTCTACAGCTTCCTTCGTTGTGCTATGGTTTCTTGCAATAGCCTCTTCCACCATGCCATCCTCAAAAGTTGCCTGCAATGTTCACAAGAACAACCGGTCAATCACTGTCATCTTATCCTAATTTTACCTAATTGAACATGCTGAATCAGTACCCACAATACAAATTTGAAATATGCATTAATAACATAATCCGTTTTGTTAGCATAATGTGATGAAAGCCCCTATTAGGAAAGAGAGATGCTACACATACTTTCCACTGCTCATGAAAAGAACATCTTCTAAGTAACACTTAAATGAAAAACAAAGGGGGAAAAAAAAAAGGAAAGAAGAGAAGGAAACCATGATCCTAATTATTGTAAACGTTCATTCAATCTTTTTTCTATCTCGATTTAAGCTTCAAAATGTCTATAACTATCAGTTAGACATGTTGAATAAGTACATACCTATCTTAAACATTGATTGCATCATGTTATCTAGGGAAGAAAAAAAAAAAGAAAAACAAAAAAAGAGGAAAGCACAGATTTGTGTGATAACTTGCCTCGTGTATAAGAACTGTCGCACCACGAGATGCTTCTATCAGTTCTGGGCAAGGCCTAGTGTCACCTGAGTACACAATCTTCCACCCTGGTATCGCTTTTCCAACACTATTGATTCTCTCTGCTGCTTTCAACACAACACCAAATGCCTGTGGACAGTGCACAACAGGAAAGCTAATCAAGGCCTCCAAACCAGCTTCACTAAGAACTTTCTTCAACCTCTTTAGGATTGGCAAAGCCACGCCATTGTCAACTGGACTACCTGGTCTCTTCCAATAGCTCTGCATACGGGATCCTCTAGCAAAGAGAGTACAATCTACACCCTGTCCAATTGACCCATCTGAATTTTTATCGTTCATATCCTCAACATTGATTGGACTTCCTGGAGAAAAGTGATTAGTCCTTGATCCGGTAATGCCCTCAAAAGCATCCAGTGAAGCCTCTGTAGTGTGCTTACAATCAAGGAACTGCATATCTAAGTCTTCAAGTCGTTGGTATGCATCTAAGTATTTCTTAAGCTGCCTGGGCCCTACAACAAGTAACGGTTCATGGGGCACTCCCTTCAGTAAATCACGTCGCAGAGCAAGTATTCTTGCCAAGCCAGTGTGGTGGTCAGCATGGATATGAGAAATCCAAATACACCGTAGACCTCTCACAGCATAGTCAGCACCCTCTACACCATATCTGTTCTCAAGGTATATCAACCAATGTGTTAGAAGGGAATCTAAAAGCTCTTATAGTAACAGTAACATACATATCAAGATTTGGAGGGCATTACCTTCTTTTCAACTGTCCCAGGGTTCCTTCACCACAATCTAAGAGCAAACCTCCTTTTGAGAAAAGATTAATGTAGATAGAACTAACATTTCGATATTTAGACGGCTGGGATGAACCAGTCCCAAGAAGAACAATTTCTAAGTCGTCTCTCTTTATATTCTCCAAACAACTAGGAAGAGTATTCTCATTCAACCATGGCTCTTTAACCATAAATTGATTATCTTGCATAGGAAATGTCCCCTCAGTCTCTCTCGACCCGTGCCACAACTGACTGACATGTTGGGCAGCATCTGCAATATCTGGAATCTCTGTCAGTAATTCATCAATGACTTCCAAGGGAGACATTGAACTTGGAATACCAGATTTATCCAACCCAAGATGAGCAAAAGGACGCAAAGTGAACTGTTCAACATACAAAAGGAAAAAAAAAATGCCGTCATTATATGGAGTGTTCTTTATAGGATCAGAAACATTGAGAAACTCTCATAAAAGTATTTGCACACCATGCCACATTGCAGAACAAACCAAGCCTGGCCTAATTGGGATAACAAAAAAAAAAAGAATTCAAAAAGAAGGCTTGACATTTTATATATATAAAGAGAATAGATTGTGGAAATTTTGATAAGTGGCTACGTGGGAGAATTTTTGTATAATGATCTCCTAAATTTCTTGAGAACATAATCAATTTCAACCCTCAAAATTCTCTCTCTTGACTGTCTCAATTGACATTTCTTTCATACCTCAATGTGAGACAGCTTTTGGAGTTATATTTGTGAATGCGGTATAGTTTGTAAAAAGAAAAGGTTAAACTACATCAGATCTTTCTAGTATAAAAATTAGATGGGCTAGAAGTTCAACATACACAGCATAAGCAGTCAGCGGTAGTCCTCTCTCCTCGTAAAGCTTCAAACAGTATTTAAGAAAGAAAGAAAGAAACATGACTTTGTAACATTATATAAAAAACTACTCAATTTGAATAGATGCTTGGGGAAAAATAAAACATAACATTTCAGAAGAAGAAAAGAAAGAACTGCATATCATTAAGCAGGAAGAAAGAGGAGGGATTTGCAATATCAACTAATAGGTTACTAAGTTTAGACTAGTTTTTATTTATTTAATTTTTTTTTTATTACAGAAGCTAATTAAAATCAGTATTTCATACCTTGAGGAGATTTTCAGCAGAAATTGTTTCACGCTCCAAAACTGGACCCTGATAAAATGAAACCAAATCAACTACTAAGTGGGCCCAATTACTTATCAACTCCTAAAAGCTAAAGTTTACAATGATCATGAGCGTCTTAATATATTGCAACAAACCTCACTTGAAGCAATGGAGTTTGGTGCTGAGTAACTAAGCTGCTGAAGAGACCAAAAACCTGGAGCTGGAAAAAACTGAGGACACAAATAATTAAGTCGTGCTGCAATTCTTGCACTTGATTTTAGAATTGGAATCTCCACATTCTTCCTGCAAATGCATGAGTACCGAAGAGAATTGTCAATCAAAGTCTGAAAGCACATACGGCAAAGACTTTTGAATACGAAAAGAGACTCACTTTTCATGTCCAGCCAGGATATGTTGGGCTGAACCGAATCTTTTCATCCATTTCTGATAATTGCAACTACTTATGACAGATGCAGGACTTAAATGAATGATACAAGTAACAGTCTTAGAACCATCTGGCGGGTTGCCCGAGTGATCTGCATAATAACTACTGAGAGATTGTATAGACAATAACTTCTCTAAATGAGATTCCGTCGGGCAGTCGACAAGGAATACAATGGGACCAGGAACAGAAGGACCCATTACATCACTTGGATGAACCTAAACAAAAAGGCAAATCAATCTATAGATTATAGAGCAAATAACAGATTTAAGATAAACTAAAGCACAGACAAAAGCCTTCTAATCTATCAATTTCATGGCTTCTGGAACCCACCATGATATTTTGGTGATCTGACTTCACTGAGTTGCCAAGTTGCAGGTCACGATACTTGGGGCCTGGTTTAAGACCAAGAGCCATAGCTTTGGCCGGGTCAAATTTCCCCTTGATCTCAGGCAATTCACAGACATATATCACAGACATATCACCAGGCTTTATAGCAGACCCAGTTCTGTTGTTTGGACCAAGTGGTTTTGAGATATGATCCATCATCTCTTCTAGACCCTTTTCTGAGATGGGTTCTTCATTCAAGAGTTGACACCCTTCCACCCAATTTGGTTGTAGGAGAATGGCAGATATTTTGACAACCTCATCATTGATGAGAACAATGGGATCTAGAGACTTACTTGAATCAGGCATAGCAGCAACAACAGAACTTAGTGCAGGCCCAAAGCTCCGAGTGTGAACCATAGCAGCATTTGGGATGAAAGACCTCATGGCATCAACTAAATACTTGAGATCTGATGGACCCCAAACATTGACCTTCAGAACAACAGCAACTATTCTTTAAAATAGTATAAGCTGGCATTGCATAGTACAATTTAATATAATTAACTGGAAAGACAGGGATATATGTGTGTGTATGTATGTACGTATGTATGTATGTATAAGTGAGTTAGATACCCACAGACATTCCTTCTTCTCCCATGCCAGCCAAAGTCAACAGCAAACCTGCAAAGTTAAAGTAAAACTTGAGCAATTTAGGGGCCAACTGAAACATCTCTTTGCATTAGAGTACTAGCAATAGCTTCCCTTTAATTTTTTCTCAATGTAGGAAACCAAATTACTTTTTCTTTCCCTATTTAAGTAAGCTCCACAGCAGCTTCCCTTATCATTTTCCTAAACCATTTAAATATTCTTAAAATTAAATGTTGAGGAAAGAGAGAGGAAAAAGAAAGCCATTTAAAATTTGATTAAAATAAATGCTAGAGGAAAGAGAGATGAAAGAAAAAGTCTTTTATATTAAAATAATGTCAAGGGAATCACTTGGTGTTCTTGTAGTTTAGGGAATATTAAGAGAAGCTACTGCAGAGATTTTTTTGAGTTTTTTTAACAGTTTTTCCTACATTAGGAAAGAGAATGACGTTTAAGAGAAGCTGTTGCTAATGCTCTTACCATGCGTTTACCAATGGTTAAAGGCATTTAGAGTACTAGCAACAGTTTCTTTTAGATTTTTCCTCAATGAAGGGAACCAAACTACTTTTTGCTTCCCTATTTAAATAAATTCTACAGCAGCTTCTCTTATCATTTCCCTATACTATTTAAATATTCTTAAAATTAAATGTTAACGAAAGAGAGAGAAAAGAGAAAGCTAGTTAAAAATTGTTTAAAATAAATGCTAAAGAAAAGAGAAAGTCTTTTATATTAAAATAATCCTAAGGAAATCACTTTTGGTTCCCTAGATAAAGGAAACAACTTTAGGTTCCCTTGGTGTTTCTGTAGTTTAGGGAATACTAAGGGAAGCTGTTGCATGGGTTTTTTTGAGTTTTTTTAACAGTTTTCCCTACACTAAAGAAGGGAATTGAGTTTAAAGGAAACTGTTGCTAGTGCTCTTAATATCAAGTAAAACAGTTTATTCGGATATAATTTGCAATTGAATTACAGTTAATGACTACAGATAGAACATTGTTGCTGATCCGTGAAGATACAAACCTGGAAGTCCACCTGCAGTCTCTGAGCAGACGCGAGAGAGAAATATGTGGTCTATCTGCGGAAAAATTCAAAACATCAAATGTCTTTCTACTGACTGAAAGATGTGATTATCATTTTTGCATCAACTGAAATTGAAGAACAGATTATATATAGATTTATAACAGAAGAAGAAAAGAATGAAGTTTCGAGACATCTCATACCTTTGATAATTTAATCTTATGCTCTGTACAGAACCGTTGCAATCCCTGCAATGAGAATTATAAATTAAGAGAATAAAACTCCACACATTTAAATGTAATAACTTTTTTTGAAGAATTATTTCTTAAAAATATAGGTACAAGCATCACCTTAATTTCAATTTCATAGAACAGCAAACAATAAGATAACACTATTTCAGAAGCCATGCACTCATTTTCGGTAGTCATGAACCATATATAAACTTAGACTAAAGCAGCAAAAATTAAGTCCATCACACCAACAGAGAAAAATATATAACATTGAATTCCTAAGGAAAATGTCACTCCAGGCTGACCTCTCCAGCATTGAATATAAACCTTTGCCTGTCAAAGAAAAGTAAGACTGAAGGAGATGTATCTTGAGTATCCATTCCTGTCCCCAATATCTGTAATAAATAAAAAGACACCAGAATCACAAGCCATTGAAACAACTGAATTTATTTACAAAAATAGCTCATCAATCCAACAAGTAATTTCTAGAAATGCCACTGATTAAACGCCACAAATACAAATGTGACAATATCTTAAGTACTGTCTACTAAAATTAAGAGGCCAGAAAATAAAATTTGTAGAGAGAATGAAACCCACAAACAAGTAACAGGAACATTACTTAAACTCCATTCCTCGCACCCAAACCCCCACAAACTCAATTCATGGTAGCCCAGTTGATCAAATCCCACAATTCAAATCAGCTAGGCATTCTAAAATGTTACACTTCTGCTCATGTTTGGCTGCATGACAATGGAATCAAGGTCTTGGATTAGGAACCCAAGTCGGGATAAAGAACTAAGTTCCTTCCCATACCAATTTTGGGAGGCTATGTGGAGATCGGTGGTGGATACTAAATATGGTAGTTTGGGGAGAGGTTGGTGTCCTAACAAGGTTGTGGGGCCTTGTGGTGTGCAAGTGTGGAAAAGTATGAGGAGGTGGGAAGATTTTTCTAAATTTGTGAGGTACGAGTGGGAGATGGATCTATAGTGCAGTTTTAGCATAATTTATGGAGTGGAGAGTAGCCTTTGAAATTCTCTTTTCTAGAACTATTCACCATTGCTCGTTGAAAGGATATGTGGGTAGTAGATCATATGCAGTTCCAAAATAGAAACATTCATTGGAATATTTGTTTTATAAGACCTGTGCATGATTGGGAGGTGAAAGTGGTCTTTGATTTCTTTGAATTGTTGTATTCCCAAAGAGTAAGGCAAGGAGATGAGGATAAAATGAGTTGGATTCCTTCTAAAAGGAAATCGTTTGAAGTGAAGTCTTACTATCATATGTTATCTACTCCGGTGAATTCCTCGTTTCATTGGAAGAATATTTGAAAAGTTAAGGCTTTCTTGAGAGTGGTGTCCTTTGTGTGTAGATGACAGCTTTAGGAAAAATCTTAACTTTGGATAATTTATAAAATAGGCATGTTATTGTGGTAGATTAGTATTGTATGTGTAAGAAAAGTAGAGAGTCTATTGAACATCTTATTCTTCATTATGAGGTTGCAAGAGAATTATGGAGCTCACTTTTTTAATTGTTTGGGGTTGTATGGGTGAAGAAGGGTGAGAGATTTGTTGGTGAGTTGGAGGGGACAATTGGGACAACGTAAGGTTTTGGAATTGTGGAGGTTGGCTCCCTTATGTTTAATGTGGTTTATTTTGAAAGAAATGAACGAAAAGAGCTTTGAAGATCGTGAGATGACGATGTTAGAGTTAAAGATGTTGTTCCAATCTTTGTATACATGGATAGTAGTGTTGTTTAGATTGCCTGTTTCAAAATTTTCTGAGTTTTTTGAATTATGTTATTCTTTTTCTGTACTATAGGGGATTCTCTTATATACTTCTTATGTACTAAAGTTGCATCCCTTTACGCTTTTAATGAATTTGAATTACTTATAAAAAGAATTTATAAAATCCAAAACACCATCTCCACAAAAATTGGATTCCAACTTTTAACCTATACTTGGTTAAATTACAAAGGATTCAAATTACGAACTCAGAACAAAACCTGGCAAGTAAGCGCATCAGCTCAAGATACATGCTACCTCTTCATCTCTCATCCATCTTTTTTTTTAAACTAACTATTGGATCTTAGGATCCACATGTGGGTCCTACAAATATAATAATGGATTTAAAAAAATATGAATAAAGATGGATGGGAGATGAAAAAATAGCAAACTTTTCTTTTCAAAAGAAAAAAAAAAATCGGATAAACCTGATTCTTCTTTAAGGTTTGGCAACAACCCCAGTTCACATAACTTTACACAAACACCACAACTAACACTAGGAACCCATTAACAATAAAATCAACATGAGCTTATCCAAAATCCATATATCTCAGATTGCCGTTATCAAATGAACACCATAACCTAAAGTGACCAAAAATATTGAGTAATGTTTGGCTAGCCTCCACTCAAACGAAAAACAAATCCAATTTACAAAAAACCACTAATAAAAAAAAAAAGACCCAGAAAGATTGAATTATACTCCACTCCATGAAAAATATTCAAAGAGACCCAAATTCACAATGTCCCAAAAAAAGAAAACCCAGAAAACTAAAACCAATATACCTGCACATAAGAAATGGTATTGGCAGGGTTGAGTTCGCGCACTTTCAGCTGCAGGGACTTCCGGGCCCTATCACTCTTGTCTCTGCCCTCGGCCCTTCTCTTATTGAATCCGACACGGTCAGTTTCCTCCATTGGAACCTCTTTGTCCCTGCCTTCGCTCTCCCTTAGAGTGCTGCTGTTTCTGCGAGCAAGATTTGGGGACTGCGTAGGAACCTTACGGTGTCGTTTAGAGGCGAGAACAGTGAAGAGAGAGCGGTTGGGTCTGGGCTTGGAGAGAAGAGGGAATGAAGAGGGGAGGAGGAGGCGGAGGTTTGTGACTTGTGGCATTGTGCTTCAATTCATTGCTGCTCTTCAGCCCCACCTAGCTGCAGCACGGCGTCGTCGTCGTCGTCGACTTGCCCGTCGCCGACCCAGACCCACCTCCTGTCTTTGCTGATGGCGATGATGACGACTATGGGTTCCTCATGTCCTTTGCTTCTCTCTCTCAAATCTCTATCTCCGGTCAGAATGTCGTGCTTGTCTGTCTATCTGGGTGTGTGTGGGAAATGATGAGATGGGGGTGCCTCTATGTGACTAAAACCCAAATAAAACCAACAAGAACAAAAATACAAAACCCAAATACCTCTTTTGGTGGCACGGCTCGTCGGTCGGAAGCCGGAGTAGGACCGGAGAGGGAGGAAAACTGTGGGAGAGGCCGGAGTTGGTGGGTTGCTCCGGGAACGAACTCCTCGACGACGGTAGTATCTCCTCTTCGGCGGTGCTTCTGGTTGCCGGTGGGTGGCGGCCGGTGAGGGGAGGGAGAAGATGAAGATGGAGGGAAGAGATTTTGAAATTTTGGGGAAAAAGAATAGTGGGAGACGTGCTTAGATACGGCAAAATATAATTGAAATTTTGTTTAATTAAAATGTAATAGCTAGAAGCACCTCAGTTAGGCATAGAGACAAGTTAGATGCACCATAACGTCATTCTAATCCCCGAAACAATCACACCATCATTAGACTAAAACCAAATCCATAACGAGCCATACTTTTTTTTTTCAAGTAAAAACTAAAAAGTACTTCCATCGGAATCTAAAGCTGGACCCTCAAACCCATGAGTAATTATGCTATAATCCGGATGAAATGCATAACCATAATGAGTCCTGCCCCTTATGGCAGGATTCCCGTGGGGTCTCAAGTAGTTTGACAATGCATTGATCTATATATGTTTTGGGAGATTGATAAAGATTTTCAGAAATTTTGATATTCGGATTGTTAGTTATTGCTCAAATTGCTAAAAATTTAGACAACATATGTGAAAGTCTCTATAAAGCTCACCTACACGAGGTCTCAAACTCTCAAGTAACCCGCTTCTTGCTCGAATAGAAGGCCCTATAAGGACTCTCCAACAATCCAATAAGCAAATTGATGTAGATCCAAATCTTCTATGAAATTCTTTAATTGGGTATTTGATCTTTTTCATTTTTTTTTTTTTTTATGAAAAACTTCACCTAACCACTCAAACTATATCACTTTAGCTATTATCCTCTTAAAGTTAAAAACTCTTAATTTAATACATCAAATTTTTAATTTTTTACAATCTCACCTTCCGTCAAAATTTTTTGTTAAATCATAATAGAGACCTTAAAATTCCAAAATACCCCTTATTTTTTCTAAAAAAAACAATAATTATTTACTTAAGGTAATTTTATAATTTTATAAGCTTTACATGAATATGGTCATTTTACCCTTTGACCATATGATTTAGTTCCAAACCCTAAACAAGAGGGGTAAAATTATAAAAAATTAAAAGTTCAATATACTAAATTAAAAGTTTTTTAAAACTTTGGATGATGTAATTGCAAAAGTGGTGAAATTTCATGAAGTTATCATTTTTTTAAAAAATAAAAATAAAAATTGGAACTCTTGAGCTAAAACCCTACGCAAAAGCAAATCATTTAAACCAAGGCCTACATTAAGTTGGCAACAAGCAACTTCTAAAGCCTCTACTTCAGCATTTTACATTTCAAGCACTGTTAACCTCAAGTGTCTGCAACAATAATTGATACTTCACCCTGAATGCTTAAAAGGAAGTTTCTGAATTTCACAAAACATATAAAGTTGATGACAGGATTGCAAAAGAAAAACTAAATCTAAACATATTTCAACTATCCGACAATTACTCCATCACAGCAACTATAACACCTTCAGCATGCGAGAAGCTCCAAATAAAGATAAGACTCAGAACAAGAAAGCACATCAGCTGAATGCCGCAAGAGTTCAATACTTCTGAGGTGGCTGCTGGGTTGGCAACAATCCAAAACGCTTCTTCAGAAGAACTCTTTGCCTCGAGTATTTGTCATCAGGAGAGAAGCGGGCTGCAGCCAAAAAAGTGGCGACAGAGATAAATTAGCGGCAATTATGATGAAAGTTAGTAGCATAACATGTTAAAGTATTAGCATATTAAAATGCAGAAAAATAACAATCAAACTATTAGAGAGAGAGGGAGGGGGAGGGAGGGAATATTTGGAGCAGAATGGGAGCAGTTATATAATAGGGGGGTTTATGCAGAGTAGATGCAAGCTTTTTCTTTCAATAGCAAGCCAAATGACTACAAAATCATTGGTCTACTCTACCTCAATTCACCACGTTGAACCTTATACAGAAGGTTTTTCCATACCAGGTCCTTCTACCTACGCCACGGTTGAAGCTCTACAGGAGAATTGGCTGTCATTTTGTTCTCTTAAAACTAGTTCATGATTGTAAAGTTCCTAGTAGTTTCTCTTTTCTTTCTTTTCTTCTTCTCCTTACCCTGATAATTTCTATGTGCCAATTTGGTCAAAAAATAGAACCATAACCACACTCAAAACACTAAGTGCCATAGTCCAACAGAATGAGGTACTCAATCTAAAATGAAGTGGGCCACCCAATAGCTAACCACAAAGATCACCTCTTAAACCGAATGCATAACATGGTCATGCGGACTCAACTCTCAAAACAAACATGAATCAGATAGTCTGGACAACAGATTTTCACCAACCATATGCAGCCACAGTTGTATAAATAACAAGTTCTATATACAAAATGAAGTGACCATAGCATGTAGTATTAGAAGCCTAGATGACAAAATCCCAGCAATGGAATGACAGAATCTATGACATTCAGTTAAGGACATCAATTACAACAATTAGACTGAATAAGACAACACAAGGCAAGATAATTCTATGGAAATTCAAGCAACAAACTTGAACAACCTATTGCGTCGTCTGTTTTTAGAACAAGTCTGAAAAGAATTGCTAGTGGACTACAAGTAGACAAAGCTTATGCAATGACTGTGTAAGTGCATTCACTAATCCACTATTTATTTGCGGATTGATCTCTGTACATGTATTCGCAGTCTGCTGTCATAATGTTATTGGTAAGAGGTAGAACTAGATTCGGCGTAATTTACTTTCACATTACATTTATACACAAATGCCCATACAAATAATAAAAAAAGGGCAAAAGGTCAAGCACATTACACTACATTACCTGGATGAGCAGATTCTGTTGCCCGTCCCAGTGGTGATTCTTTCTGTATGTAAAAGAGAAAATGAAAGTCAACAAAAGAGAGCTAACAGGCGAAAACAAAGCATAAAATATTAACAGTTCTTAAAAAGTTGTGTTGATGTAAAGTAAGCATTAACTTAACTACAGACACTCCAACAACCTCCACCCCTGCCCGCCTTCTCCCAAAAAAAAAAAAAACACAGCCCCCAGAAGGTGTCGATTTATGAGTATTTATCACGATTTTATGGGGAATGCATAGAAGGTGAACACTTTTGCATCCATACCAAGAACATTTAAAAAGGAAGGAAGGAAGAAATTCCCCAATAAAACTTAATGACCCAAAATGTGTATCATCGACATAGGTAAAGTCAATAAATTTTTTCAAGTAATACTAACTAAATTTAACTGAGTGGAGCAAAAGGTGTGTCAAATCACATAAAATCAACTGATTTTATGGAGCCCTAAAGTTTGAGTACTGAAAATTTAATAACAACTTCAAGTTAACAAAACAGTGCCAATTTCAATTTCCACGCACTCTGATAGCAAGATCTGAACTTACAAGTTAGTATCAAATAAAATTTAGATCCTGCATTTATCATATAATCCAAGTTACGTGATTCACACATGAATGTTAGAAAGTTATGGGACTGCGTGATAAAAAATATTGGATTATCTTTAGCAATGGCAAAGAAATAGAAGAACCTCCCACCCATGATACAGAAAACCATATAAAGCCTGCCAACTATAACCTTGATATGGTAATATATTTACTATTTTCCTTTTCTCCCTTCCCAACTAGTAATATATAGAAAATACGGTTAGGAACCTAAACCAGACAAATCGAGTATCATCATTGACATACTAATGAAGCATAGAATTGAAACCTAAAAAAGGCTGTATAACTCAATCTGGATATATTAAGCCGTATCCCAAACCCAGCCTGTCTGCAGCCCCAATTCAGACTTCATTCATGAGCATGTCCTTATCAGAGATCGAGTCCACCTTGCATAAGCATCAGTGGTTCAAAGCACCAATAGATTCACTGAGGCCTCACCCCAAATATTGATAATCACATGCCCACTAAAATTACTCAGGCCAATAAAAGCATAACCATCTTCAAATTAAATTGATTCTTTAACAAAAACTAAAATCAAATATGGTTGTAACACCTCCACCAAATCCTACTAACAAAAATGCCCCTTATAGTTTTCACCTAAAGCTTATATCTTAATTTACTACGGAAACAAAAATTTGGAACCGCAAAGTATTCCCTTAATTTCATTCACGTGACACTTAGTGCTGCACTGTAAATGTGCATGGTTTACAGTACCCATATTAAACATATAGCTTCTCGTCTACCTGTGTTAAAATCCAAACTAGCACTTAGGTAAAAATAAAATAAAATACTGTACTGTTAACCAGTATATTGATAATAAGAAATACAATTAATTCTTTCAGGGCATTAAATTGAGCTGTTCTGAAGTGGGGATGTTAACAATTGCACACATGTGCTCGCAAACTCATAGAAGACTCCAACGATTAAACAGCAACCACTGCTGTACACTCAAGAGCTGTGGAATCAATCAGTATACCATACCTTTGCAGTATAGACTTTGTCGCCATTCTCGTTGATGTAAAACTGGAGATACATTTTTGCTAATCGTTCACTCCACTGAAATAATTGATCAATATCAGATATTTCTCTAACAAAAGATTCCCCCCCAAAAAAAAGCATTCAAAGGGAAAATCAGGCAAATCAGTTGAACTCACATAAAATACGACAATGAAATACCTAAAAGAACAGAGAAAAAACCAACAGACTCATAATAAGAGGGATCAGTACTCAGCCCCACAAGACTCAAACTCCAAATTTTCATTTCATTGTTGAAATAAGTTAAGAACTAAATCATTCCAGAGCAAGAAGAACCTTAGAACATCAAAATGAAAAAACATTAAATTAAAAAAAAAAAAGAAAAGAAAAAAAAGAAGAAGCATAACATATTAGACAAACAGAGAAACACCCAGAAAAATATATGTATTCTCTGGTCCTTCCTATCTCCAAATCCAGAATCCCAGTAAAACCCTAATGCCCCATGCCATTTTAAAGGTTGAAATTTGTAAAATCGCGTCTTCAGCATCTAATACTCAATAGAAGAAAAATACCGCACAACTTTAAGATCAGAACTGCATGAAACTACATGTCTCGTGCTAAAGGAAAACAGAGAGCGAAAGAATACGAGAATAAGAAGAAAAAGAGGTACCTTGCGAGAGAGAGAGAAGAAGGAGAGTTAGGGTTTTAGACGATAACGAGAAGCTTATGGAGGGGTTAGGGTTAGGGCTGCCCTTTTCAATTTCACCACTGTGGGTCGCTTTCTTTTATTTCTATTTGTCCCTTTTTTGTGGGTATTTCTATTTTGTCCCTTTTTTGTGATAATTTCATATACGCCGTTTGTATACACTATATTGGACAGAGTTTTCACAAACTGGGTTGGAAAACTTTTTTCAATTCAATTTATTAAAATAATGTATTTTTTTCAATAATACGTGAGATTCACGTGTTGTTTTAATATAATTTTTTAAAAAAATTTGTTCATAATATTAAAAAAATATATACATCTCACATGCTAAATAAACATGTGTTATTTTTATAGATTAAGTTTAAAAACATTCTTCCAACTCAATTTGAAAAAATACTTTGTCCTACCATATTTGGATTAAGACCATCAAGATTAAGATTACTAAAGTTTTTAATTTGTTTAATTTTTATTTTTATTCTAACCACTATTTTTTGAGTTAAATACCTTCTTTTTTTTTTATATTTATGAAAATATTAATTAATCAATATTGGGAATTAAATTTTAAGGGTAAATTTTTTTGTTTTCCCATGTAGTTTAACGACTTTATTTTTAACCATTTCAGTTTTACTTATCTTGACTAAGGACAGAGATAGTACCTTCATCCATCTTCCGTCCCAATATTTAACGAAAATCTACGTATCAATGTTAAAACAATAACACATAGTTATGCCTTATTAAAAATAAAAATTGAAATACAATTTCTAATACAAAGTGAAACTGATATAGCTAAATATAAAATCATTAAACCACATTAGGTCAAACAGATTTACCTCTAAATTTTAAAGGACTTATATTTGAGCAATTGCCTTGATATTCTTGCCTTTTGGTCTTGTTGAGTTTTTAATTTTTTAGTCTAAAACCCATGTTTTGAGTTGTTTTCTATTATCTCCATCAATATTTTTGTCATTTTTTCTTGTCAATCATACCCTTTAACTTTTTTTTTTTTTTTAAGTGCTTATTTGATTAGCTGGTGTAGTTGTACCTCTTTGTGTATCAAAAGTAAGGTAATGTTTCATGTCCAACTTTATTGTCTAACTTGTTCACTGTGACAAGTAACAAAAAAAAAAAAGAGTAATGCTAGATGTCAAACTTCTTTGTTTAATTTTATTTAACTTTGTATATGTGGTTTTTTTTTTTTTAAAGAGTTTTCTTTTGTATTTGTGGGGTCCATCTTTGTTCACATATGCAAAATTGGATAAAATTGAACCTGTTGCATTTCTAAAAAAAAAAATAGAGTTGTCCAATGTGACAACTCTATTTACTTGCCACATTAACACGTTGAACATGAAACATTATTCATCAAAAGTATCATAAAGATCCATGGGTTGGGCTTAATGTACAAAATGGTTCATATCGCCGGTTGTTTGATGGAAACCGTTTACAACCAATTGTTGACAGACACATAACATAGTTGATGACTCACACTTGCGGCTTCTAAAAATTATATTTTACACCAAATTAAATTAAAAAAAAAAATATATACATGACCAAAAAACTCACTGTCCACAGTCAATCCTCACCCTAATGAAGGGTGGCCAGCTACCCCTTATACGGGAAGGCTACGTACAAAAGGGCTCACCATATGAGTGCCTCCTCCACACTCTCCTTTTTTTCTTAAAAAAAGGGGGGGTAAATTTTGTAATTTTATATTGAAAACAAGTGTGAGTCATTCAATATGTCACGTACCAATCAATATTAGTTGTGACGTGAATTTAAGTATGCATATTGGATAAGGATTTTTTATAATTTCTTTTAAAGTGTAAATTTTTAAATTACGTAAATTTATGTTATATTTTATATTGAACAATTTGAAAAATGTTATTTATTAAAAACATAATATGTTACTAATGAAAATTTAAAATATTTTCATCATGTTCTTGTAATTTATATCGTAGAAAAGCTTTGAATTAAAAAATATCTTTTACTTTACTAAAGAATAAACGTCTTTTTAAAAGTAAATAACAAGTATTTTGAAATGATTTTTTTTTTTTTGTGCTTCGAAAATATGCTATCTTTTTAATATGTAGTATTTTTCAAGTCGTTCGATATAAAAAACAGCCTGAATTTACGTAAATTTACTTTAAAAAAAATTATAGAGATCCTGATCCATGCATCTAACAGTTTTTATCAAAAAGTTGGACGACAATAACTATTTTGTACACTTAGCTTATTTCAAGGATCTTCACACGATAGTTTGGTACACCTGCAAACTCCAAAAATCAAATAAGTAATTTGCCCTTTTTTTCAAATATAATTTTGGATCAAATATGGTATGCCAGGAACCAACTCATCCACAACAATATCAGTCCTGATGCTCAATCCTTGCTGAAAATGATCAAGATCACCGTCAGTTCACACCTCTCGGCTTTGGCACAGCTCTTCCAATGTTTCGGACCAGTGGCAGCCCCCTTCTCCAGGTTCTATAAAGGCAAATTTTGATGTGGCAATTTGCTCCAAATTTGAAGTAGCAGCTGACCAAAATGGATGCATCATTTCTGCTACTAGCACGAAGATACACTTTCTGGACGTGAATTTTGGAAGGTGTTTCTTCTATTGAGCTGGAAGGAGACTCGCTGACTACAATTTGGCTATCAACAATGCCAAATGTTTTACCCAATGGAACTTTTCTTTATGTAATTGTTGATTTACAGTATCATTTGCAGTCCATGTCTATGTCTAGATGGACTGCTTAGTCTGCTTCTAAGATTTTCCAGAGTGCTAATTTTTATGCGCACTTTACTGTTAAGTGGGTCGCTTCGAACTTAATATTTGGAACCTTTTCCAAACATATCATTTTTTCTTCTCTTAGGATTAACGGCAGGAAATATCCACATGTTTAATTTTTCTTGTTTTATTCCCTTTCCTTGCATTGTATTTGCTCATAAAAAAATAAAAAATAAAAAATAAAAATTGCCCTTTTTTCCCTCGCAACCATCCTCTCTACCACTCTCTTTACTCTCTCTACCAATCATGAAGATGGAGTTCGATCCATGGTTGCAACTTATACTCCATGACTAATAGAGAGTATACTTAGAGAGATGTGCTTAGTGTCATTTTTTTACATATTTTTTGTACAGAGATTGAAAAATGTGTTTACTTTCATTCTATTGCACGAAACTTAAATATAGAACAAAAGTGTCATTGCCATTGCAATCATTTAAAAAGATATCAATTTAAAAGTTGGGATTTTGCCAAAAAATTAATAATTAACTTCTAAAATTCAATGATCTTAAAACCATTCAGATATTCATGATAACCTTAATTGAAATATTGTTTTGAACGTATAGTAGCTTGAAAGTCATGTTTTGAACATGATTTCAATTAAAATTACAACACATTTTAAAGTTAGTTTTAAAAATTGTGGCATCTTTTAATAGTGTTGTTAGGGGTCTTATAAATTGGTGCAGCAGTACACGTCGCATTTATCACATCAGTTATTAAAATGTCACGTGACAGACAACACTCATTTTTATAAAATGTGAACTGTCTTTGTTAGGATATTGTAGTAAAAGCTATAATGCCCACAATATATTTCCATTTGAGTAATGGTATATATACCATTCTTTTACACTTCATTGACATGTATTAACATGTGATTAAAGCCACGTCAATTATTAAATTTTTTTTCACACCCTCAAATCACATGTTGATTTGTAAAATAGTTGGTCTAACATTTTTCAAAAAAGAATGAAAAAAAAAAGGAGGAAAGTAATGCTACACGTACAATTATTTTACAATTTGCAAATCCGTGATTGAAATCACATCAGTCACTTAAAAAATATTTTAACACGCTCTAATTGCGTGTTGACACGTGTCACAAATTTTTTTTTTTTTAAAAGAAAAAAAAGTACAAAAGAGTCATAATTTTAACATTTTTCTTAAGAAAATCCAGTGGAAGTTCTTATAGCCACGATACTCATATCAATGAATGAAATTGCGTCCTCGTTCTGACAAGAATTTTTTGTAACTAACGGCACCTTATCGTTTCTCTACCAAAATCGAAAAATATCCAAAAGGCTAAGCGCCCACCTAATCACAGGAACTGAAGTCCTATGGCCACGGAGTTCCTAGCTAACTGACGCTCTCAGAATTCAAATATCTGACGCCAGCTTCCCACCATAGCCAATCTTATCTTCTACCAGAGCAACACGCTCTATCTTTCTCTCTCTCTCTCTCTCCGAACCTTTGAGTCATACAGGTTAGTTCATGCCCGTTTGTATATCTCTACGTTATTTTGTTCTCTCACAGACAATTCAGCAGTCACCATACATGCATAAACCACTTCATTTCTTGTTTTTGTGATAGACTTGTTTTTGCTCATTCCATTTTTGGTGATTATAATCCCTTCATGGCTGTGTTAATCCTCTGCTCTACAAGTATGTGCTGTAGTAATATCACTTATGGTTCTGCTTTCACTGATAGTAAGACATATGTTTTAAGCCACAATGGGTTGGTAGGGGGAAGAAAGTGTAGAAATTTGAAGGTTTTGCCTAGTGGGTCTATGGTGAACTGGAAGAAGCACAGGAGAAGAGTAGTGGGTTTTGGTGGGTTTGTGATGAAAACTCCAAATGGGAAGCCCAAAAATGCAATGTCTTCGGAGGAAGTTATTGGGGTTTTGAAGTCGATTTCGGACCCAAGTTGTGCTTTTTCTCACTTTAACTCTGTTGCCCAGTTGCGCAGTGTTGTCCATACCACTGAAACGTGTAATTTCATGCTTGAAGTATTGAGGGTTCACGGGAGGGTGGGGGATATGGCTGTTGTGTTCGATTTGATGCAAAAACAAATCATTAACAGGAACTTGAAGACCTATTTGACTATTTTTAAAGGCCTTTACATAAGAGGTGGGATTCGGCAAGCACCAATTGCACTAAAAAAGATGCAAAAATCTGGGTTTGTTCTCAATGCGTATTCGTATAACGGGTTGATCCATTTGCTACTTCAGTCTGGCTTTTGTAAGGAGGCTTTGGAGGTTTATAGAAGTATGGTCTCAGAAGGGAATAAGCCCAGCCTGAAGACTTACTCAGCACTTATGGTGGCATTGGGGAAGAGAAGGGATGTTGAAACCATAATGGATTTGTTAAAAGAGATGGAAAGTTTGGGGTTGAGGCCAAACGTATACACATTTACTATATGCATTAGAGCACTTGGGAGGGCTGGGAAAATTGATGAAGCACATGCGATTCTGAAGAGAATGGATGATGAGGGATGTGGGCCTGATGTTGTTACTTATACTGTTATTATAGATGCTCTTTGTAATGCAGGGAAACTTGATAATGCCAAGGAATTATTTGCAAAGATGAAAGCTACCAGTCATAAACCTGATCGAGTAACCTACATTACTTTGTTGGACAAGTTAAGTGACTGCAGAGACTTGGATACACTGAAAGAATTTTGGCATGAAATGGAAAAGGATGGTTATGCTCCTGATGTGGTTACTTTTACCATATTTGTTGGTGCCTTATGCAAAGCTGGGAATGTTGACGAAGCATTTGGCATGTTGGATGTTATGAAGAAGCAAGGGGTCTCACCGAATCTTCATACTTATAATGCATTGATTTGTGGACTTTTAAGATTAAATAGGTTGGACGAGGCATTGAAACTTTTCAATGATATACAATCTCTAGGAGTTGAACCTACTGCCTATACATATATCCTTTTCATTGACTATTATGGAAAGTCTGGTGATCCTAGCAAAGCTATTCATACCTTTAAGCAAATGAAAATTAGAGGAATTGTTCCTAATATTGTTGCTTGTAATGCATCTTTGTATAGCCTTGCTGCAATGGGTAGGCTTGAAGAAGCAAAAGAGATGTTTAATGGGATTAAAAATAGTGGGCTTGCTCCGGATACAGTAACTTATAACATGATGATGAAGTGCTACAGTAAGGCAGGTCAAGTAGATGAAGCCATTAAATTACTCTCTGAGATGATGGAAAATGGGTGTGAAGCTGATGTTATCATAATTAATTCTTTGATTGACACACTTTATAAGGCTAACCGAGTAGATGAAGCATGGCAAATGTTTTGCAGAATCAAGGACATGAAACTTGCTCCTACAGTTGTGACCTACAACACACTACTAGCTGGACTAGGGAAGAGCAGTCAAGTTCAAAAAGCGATCGAGTTGTTCGAGAGCATGACTGGGCTTGGGTGTCCTCCAAACACAGTAACTTTCAACACACTCCTGGATTGTCTTAGCAAAAATGAAGAGGTTGATTTGGCCTTGAAAATGCATTTTAAAATGACAACAATGAACTGCCTTCCTGATGTATTGACTTACAACACTATCATTTACGGCCTAATTAAAGAAAATAGAGTTAATGATGCATTCTGGTTCTTCCATCAGATGAAGAAATGGCTGTATCCTGATCATGTAACTTTATGCACCCTGCTTCCTGGTGTTGTAAAGGATGGGTCGATTGAGGATGCTTTCAAGATTACCAAGGATTTTGTATATCAGGTTGGGGTTCAGACAGACGGACCTTTTTGGGAAGATTTAGTGGGAGGGATATTGACTGAAGCTGGATTAGATAAAGCCATATTATTTGCTGAAAGATTGGTGTCCAATGGGATTTGCCAGGATGAGTCAGTATTGATTCCTTTGGTTGTATTTTTGTGTAAGCATAAGAAAGCACTTGATGCTGAAGATTTGTTTGTGATATTTACCAAAACTCTGGGAATTACCCCAACACTAGAAGTATATAATTGTTTGATTGATGGGCTTCTTGAAATCCGGAGTACTGAAAAAGCTTGGGATCTTTTCACGGAGATGATGAATGGTGGTTGTGCCCCAGATGTTTTCACATACAACTTGTTGCTTGCTTCTCATGGGAAAGCTGGGAAGATCAATGAACTTCTTGACCTGTATAAAGAGATGCATTGTAGGGGATGCAAGCCTAACACCATAACTCATAATATAGTGATCTCTGGTCTTGTAAAATCTAATAGTTTAGATAAGGCTATAGGTTTTTACTATGATCTCATGAGTGGTGATTTTTCTCCCACACCTTGTACATATGGCCCTCTTCTAGATGGACTTTTGAAGTCAGGAAGACTAGAGGAAGCAATGCAGTTCTTTGAAGAGATGCTGGACAATGGATGCAAGCCCAACTGTGCCATTTACAATATTCTTATAAATGGATTTGGGAAAGCTGGTGATGTGGAAACTGCTTGTGAGTTTTTTAAAAGAATGGTCAAAAAAGGAATAAGACCTGATTTGAAGTCTTACACCATTCTTGTGGATTGCCTGTGCATGGCAGGGAGAGTTGATGATGCTTTGCATTACTTTGAGGAACTAAAGGTGACTGGCATCGATCCCGACTTGGTCTCTTACAATCTTATAATTAGTGGACTTGGAAGATCACGGAGGATAGAGGAAGCTCTTTCTCTTTTTAATGAAATGCAAAATAAGGGCATTACTCCTGATCTTTACACTTACAATTCATTAATCCTCAATCTTGGGATTGTTGGAATGGTGGAGCAAGCTGGGAAGATGTATGAAGAACTGCAACTTTTAGGCCTTGAACCGGATGTGTTCACCTATAATGCTCTCATTCGAGGATATGGTATGTCAGAAAATCCAGACCATGCTTATGCAGTCTACAAGAAGATGATGGTCGGTGGCTGCAGCCCCAACATGGGAACTTTTGCACAGCTTCCTAATCAGTCTTAACATTATTGAGCTCATCACTGGATTGTACATTCTTGCTGATCACGGTACTTGAGGTATATCAGGTATTACTTTTTTACTCTCCTTGTAGAGCAGAAGTCTGAAATGTTCTGCTGAATACAAAATCCTTCTTCAGTTTGGCCATCCTATTTTGATTAATTCACTTGTTGCGATTCTCCCTTTTATACTTATATTTGGTTAACTTGACTTTTCAGCGATGCTTCACCATAACTGCAGCAAATGGGTTTGGTAATGATCACGCATGCACAACTTCAATTCTGTGGGAATAACTTCGTTCATCCTGACACTAGTGTATTTGAAAGGTTGGTGGTAAGAAATCTGTCCTGTTTAAGACACCTTGATCCGTCCTGACTTTGAAGTCTGCTGAAGTGTTGTCCTCAAGAACTGTGAATATTTTACCTTTTTATACCATGTTTATAAGGCTCTCTAATGTAATAACTTGATTTTTAAAGTGTAAATGCCATATTTTGTATGATCCCTATCCTTGATCATTGTTGAAGCAATTTTACCAGATGACCGGATCGGTGATTGGACTCCTGCTAAATAGAGAAAATGGTCACTGGAATCCATCGGTTCCTGAGGAGACTAGAGACACTCCGATGGTTGGGTCAATATAGTATTTGAAAGAAAACTGAATAGAGAGTTTTTTGATAGAGACATAATACCTGAGCCTGTGTTTATTTTTGGAGAGTGTCCCTTTTTAAAGTGAGGGGCTTGATAAATATGCTCCCCGAATGCTTGTCACATGACGGGCTCAGATCAAATCTATATGATTATTGCCACGTAGTGGGTTGCTGGAGTGGGTCTTTTATATTAAATGGGCTTTCAACTTTAGCCCTATGCTGATTTATTGTACAAACAATTATCATTAAGAAAACCAACACATTTCATTTATATTCTACCATGTCTAACACCACTTTTATTCATACCAATATAAATTTCAGATTTTACATGAAAATTATGTTTACGTGACCAATCATATCTGTCTTGCTGAGGTTACTTCATAAAGTTTAAAGAGTGTTTTGCTTAAAGGATTCAAATCCCATCGAGTCTGCCAGTGAAGCCAACCATAACCATACTTGAATTTGAAGTAGACGTTGAGCTGAAACAAACTAGCAATATCTAATCTAAAGCTTTCTTATCTTAGCATTAATTGTGGTTGGTGTGGGGCATGCCATAATCAATCAATGAAGCATTGTGGATGTAACGATCCAGGAAAACTAGAGCCGAAAGCGTTCACCCAGAAGAGGATCAAATAATTGCTTGTAGCACGTTAGTTCTTTTTATGTTCAAGGAAGTTTTCACAAGTTATGACTAAGGTTTAATGTAAGTTTTAATGGGATGAGATGTGGTAACAGTGATACGAAGGTTTGATTTGTAGTTTATGAAATTCTTATATCCTTGTTTTTCTGGTTCGAATGGTGCCTAATATCGTCTTCCTATTAGAAGGGGTGTTAAAATTTAGTATTGGAGCACCTAATAACACCATGGAGTATTAAGTCATTGTATGACATGAGCCCTGAGAGGACGCTAGCGATTTGAGTGGGAGAAACTATGACATTCTGAAAAGTTAGTCCCACATTAAGTAGGTGGTAGATTGCCCACATTAAGTAAGTCGATTATAAAAGTGCTCATGGGTGCTCAGTCCCACATTTGTTTCCTACTAAGTAAGACCGGGCTTGATAAGTGATTATAGGAAGTTCCAATTGTATTTTGCACAGATAAAGCAAATGCTTTCCTTGGTTTTATTACCAAATAGGAAGTTCAAAGTAATAACAAAAATGTAGCTAAAGCTTTTCACATATAATTGGAATTCCCTAATCTATTAAACTGACATCTATTCTTAAAGTATTTAACTTTTACATGTATTTTTAATAGGATTAACATATTATATAATTCTCACATGCTTCATTAAAAATGCATATAAGAATCATATGCTCTAACTCTAAGGACATATATCAATTTAATAGACACATTAAAAAAAAAATTAATAGACTAAATTAGAGGAATTTCTTTCATTCCTCTAACCTAGTTTAGGAAAAAAAAAAAACACTTTGTTCTTTATATAATCACTATCTAAAATTTTTGGCTTCTATGATTCCTCCAAATGAAATAATGACAGTAGAGTAATGTTACATACTATACCCTTATCTCATCCCTATTCTACCGAGCTGATAGAAGTGTAGTATGTAGCATTATTTATGATAGTAAAGTAACCATCACCTCTAAACATGAGTTCATTGATGGCAACTTGACAACTCATAAGGCGTATTTCCCACAAATCAAGATAGTAATTTTATTCTCTTTTATGGTTCTCTCTCTAAAGAGAGAACTTTTTCTCTCTAAAAAGAATAAGGTTTTTTCACCTCCTTGTAAGGCTTTTCCTCCATTTCCAGTGGTTTTCGAAGGGAGGGGATGGATCTCTTTTCCTCCCTCCTCCCTCTCCCCATATTTTCCTTTCTTGTTCTTCTTCCCATTGCCTCCCTTTATTTTCTTCTTTGTTGGTGTTTCTGTTTCCTCCAAATAACACCATTGAAGCTTAGCCTCCACCTCTGTCCCGATGCCCCATGTCGTTGCAGTACTCTATGTCATAGTCCCACCCCCCTCACCATCTATTTCATCGTTATGTAAATCTCTGTCAGTCCCGCCCTCAAACATGCCCCACCACCATGCTCCTAGGCCTCCTCGCTTCCCTACTCCTCTCTTCCACATCACCGTCCATCCACCACACATCGGCACATGGACTCCCCTCACCTACACGTGGGATATCCGGTTCATTGCTTGATTGCCCTCCGCTATCACAACTGTTTATTTAATGGTGTTTTGTTGTATTTCTAATGAATTTCTAGTGTATTTTTGTTGTTTCTTTTGTGTTTTGCTGCTTTCATTGTTTTTTTTAGGGTTATTGTTCTTAGTTATTATGTAATTTGAGCTAATAGAGGAGACTTTTGCAACTGACGTTCGTTTCTCATCAACAGATCCTGTTCGGTTCTCAGTAGTATCTCCTCCTCACAATAATTGTTGCTATTACCTCATGGGGCTCCTCAACATGCCCCTTTGCCGTCTGTTACCACCTTCTGCGGCCCTTAAAAAAACTCAGCTCTGGACCATTAATGGATTTATTGCCTACTGTTTGTTTCTATCTCAGTATTGCCTTTTCCATTTAGGCTTTGTTGTTAGGATGCTCAACCCATTCTGTTTGCTCAATCCCATATAACCCTTTTCCGTTATTGAGAACAAAAAAGTAATTTTATTTAGAAAGAAGTAAAATAAAATGTTACTTCCGTGGCATTGACAAAAAATATGTGAATTGTACATTTTATACCTGGAAATTAAATAATACACATACACATGATAAGAAAATGGAAAGAAAAATAGTAATATGGATCTTATTGATAGGTGTTTCACAATTTTCATCTTTACCCTAAAAGCCTTAATCCCAACTAAATGGGTCATTTTCATGTATTCTCTACAGTTCACAAAGAAAAATAAGGGAATGGACGAAAACCTATATATGTAAAAGAGCCTGAAAACCAATTATCAAAGCATTGACAATGAATTCTTTTCCTCTTTTCCTCCTCACAATAAAACAATGAGTATTTCCTCTATCAAAATTCAGACCTTCAAAGCAACTTGATCTTGCAATGAGATTTTCTTCTTCTCCACTATTTTATCATTAATTAAACAATTCTTAGGTTTCTTTTCTACTCTCAGTGGCTCGCAAACAATGTCTTCTTTTCTGTTCAAGTCCTGCTCTTCATCATTCTGCAATATATAAGAATCACTATCAACATGCATACATAAAACTCATGAACTACAAAGACATTTAATATTTTAATTGTCAATCCAAAATCAGTCCAAAAAGGTTATTACCGAAATAGGCTTCATATCCAGCATTGGAGAACCATGTTTCAGAAGAGCTTCATTGACATTATAGTTCCTCTCATTTGCAGGCAATTGGCCACATGCATCTGAATAGTGTTGTATGAATTCTGGTTCACCTTTGGGCGATTGTAGCTTCAATAAATATTTACGTCTTTGTCTCAAAAATCTGAATTCCCATTAAAAAGAAACAGCAGGTTATCTTATATTAATAATAGAAAAACATCGAATTACATTCAAAAACATGAAAAGAGGACCATACCGGACTTCAGACAATAGGTTTTCTCTATTCAGTTCGGCAGTCTGCAATTTTCTCTTCTTTGAAACGAATTCCTATCATATATTGACAATAAACATTTAGCAAAAGAACCACATACAACCTCTGCTATCAAAAATATCAAAAGCCAATAATCCCCTCTAATTTATCTGATTGTTGAGAGATTTTTTTGGGGGGTAGGGGGATTTAATTTTGAATCTTAGATTTTTCACTATTTGCATTGCACCCTAGAAAACAAAATCTTCCCCTAGACAAACCAAATACAATTACCGAGTAAAATTTGTTCTTTCTTCCATAAACTTTTTTGGTGTCATTGAGGTTAGTTACATGAACACATCAAGCATAAGATTCAGGATTTTATTTTCTTCTTTCTCATATTCTCAGAAACCAAACACATGCTAGATCGCTAGAAACCATCATAGCTATAATTAGAAACACCAAGAACTATATGGGATTTCAATAGAATTTAAAGTGACATGGATGAAACACATTATACAACACAAAGTTTCATCGTCACACTCATATAACAACATAGAATCAAACAACATACCAATCCCTAGAGAATGTAGTTATTTAAATAGAAAAGACTAACCTTTTGCAGTTCCAAGTAGTCCTGTAATAAATTTTGATATTTAAGCTTAGCCTTCGCTTCTTCATTCATAGGGCGAGATTGATGAGAATCCATGGAGACCCTTTTCATCTTAGCCTTCATAATTGCATCTCCAACAATAAAACTTCGCAAAATAAAAGGTTGAAAAGAGACATATTTGGGTTTTTAACCACAATTATACAAATACAAGCCAAAGAAAAGAGGAATCCTATTCAAATAGGGTTTTATAGAGAGATAAAGGTCGAGACATAAAATTAATGAGAACCCACTAAAACCCTTCTCAACTTCTTCTCCAAAACCACAAATCCAAGAAAACCCTTTTCAACACCTACTCCATGAGTCTTTAACCACAATTCCAAAAATATAAGGCAAAGAAAAAACGAAGCCTATTCAAATTGGGGTCTTTTAGAGAGAGAGAAAGGTAAAGACAGAAAATTGACGAGAACCCACTAAAGCCTTTCTCAACTTCTTCTCCAAAACCACAAATGCAAGAACAAAACTTGGCGATTGAGTGAAGGAGAAGCAAACCCAATTGGAGGTGGAAAAAAAGGTTTGAGATTATATAGAGAGAAAAAGAGAGGAAATAATAGTTGTAATTACAATAAAAGGTATCTATAGAGCGAGGCGGTTCTGTGTAACTTGGTTTGGTTCTCTTTCTGTGGAGTCCTTGAATGCAAGAACCCGAAAAGGCCCATGAAGATTGGAGATGGAGAGTAAGGAATGAGTGATGAAGATGGGATTCGCAGAAGGGCATTTGTGGCAAGTACAGTTTGCCTTGGGAGAGAGTTTTGGTTGGAGGACAATTGAAGAGATATCTATCTTTCTTTCCTTCCATTCTTTTTTATTTACTTTTTTTTTTTCCTTCTCTACAAATTTTTTGGTCCAGCTGGGCCATTCTTAGAGTTAGAGAGACAAAGAGAGAGACAGAAGAGGGTTCTGTTTGTATTTCTTGAATATATATATTCAAGTTGGAAGGTTTTGGATATGGCATAGAGGCGGAGATGGGATGGGGTGGTGCAGAAAAGGCAGGAGATAAATGGCTGCTGTTTGCTCATAGCTTGCAGTTGTAGCCAAGAAAGAGCCTTTTTCTTTTCTGGCTTTTTTTTTTTTTTTTTTTTTTTAATTATTATTATTTTTGGTAAGTTCCAAGGAAGACCTTTCATGGCTTGGGACGGTAGGGATTGAAAGTTTCGTTTTTTTAAATTATTATTATTATTATTATTATTATTTAATTTTTGGTAAGTTCCAAGTAAGACCTTTCATGGCTTGGGATGGTAGGGAGTTGAAAGTACCAAAACACCCTGCTACATTTGAGGATTAGAGGGCTAGTTTGGTAATAATTGGACTATTTTTTATTACTAATTATCCTATCGGAGCTATTTTTGTTAGTCTGCTCTGACAAACTCTTTTTCTAATTTCCTTCTCCCTTGGTGTTGCTATTCTGGCGTAATCTAATAATTTTATATTGGGATTACTATATTTGGAAAGGAAAAGGCTTGTGCACTTTGTAGAGGTCGTTTTAGGGGTCTTTCTAGAATTTTTTTTAATTTTTTTAATTAAATTGGGGCCCACCTCTAAATGAATGGTAGTCCCCAATTTGATTAAAAAAATCAAAAAAAAATTTAAAAGGACTCCAAAAAGGTATTCTAGCAAACCTCATTTGAAAAATATAGAATGAACTTTTGTCCCAACCATGAGGTGGGAGTGAGAAAAAATTATTGGCTAAATTGAATTAAATGTCTAAGACCTATATCAACCGCAAAGAAAGTCGTATAATATTTGAAAAGATCGAATAATACTCTTAAACTAAACGAAAGTGTTATGAAATAGTGTCGAAAATAATTAAAAAGTTCTTGGATGATACAACTTTTACTACAGTATTCGGGTCTGAGTATTTAAGAAAAATGCACAATTTAAAGATTATAAAAACGCACTATTGATAGAAACAATAACCTTTTTTCTTTTCTCTTCTATTTTTTTTTTAACAGATTTTATCAAATAATTAACTATTTTAAAAATCATGATTTCCTTAACTACGTTTTGAAATTGCTATTTTTTCAAGCCGCACATTATGAAACTGCTAAACCAAATGCACACTAATAATTAAGTAGGTTAATATCATTAACAAAATATATGCAAGATAGATGTTGTCTAGAGACGTGAGCTTTTTCCTTCTTTCTTTTGTTTTCTCTTTTTCAAACAAAAACATTAACAAACAACTAAACTCACAAAACACTAAAAACTGTTTTCACTTTTATGTTACATCAAAACACTTTTTCCAAAAAAAAATAAACAACATTCAAAACATATTAACAGACAGAGCCGTGGTTGTTAAAAGACTGTACATGTTATTTAAGTTGTGATATCGTGGAGTTCTCAAACCTAAACACTCACAGCACCATAAATGATATTTCTCAATATTTGATCTGATCTTACAATCCCATCTACAGTTACGGATCCGAGAACCCATAAAAGAGGGTTTCTCATATTTCCTTCCAATGAGAGTTATGCGGTATTTGGATATGATTTGTGGATGTACCGCAGCAACTATTTTGGTGTACTTTCCTCCTGTTTTGATTCGGGATCAGCTGGTTTGGATGGTGAGGATTGGTCATCACTGGACGCAGTGGACAGAGAGGGCTTCTTGAACTGCACCAAGATCATGGTCATGTTGTCACATCCCTCACCACCAGCCGTTGATGGTGCCAAACACCTATCAAGTACTCTCTCACACACCACAGAAAGCTTGCTTTCCTGCATTATTTACAATTCTTACTGTCAAAAGGGTGTAATATTAGACCTTTTAAGACATATACTTCTATCAGATCAAACAGTATTGATGACATTAACCAGCCAAATGTATCAGTTTGTAAATGCTTTTAAGAATATGCTTTTTGTTTTTTGTTTCAAAAAAGTGTTTTGACATCATATGAAGATGAAAACATTTATACATTATTTTGGGTTGTTTGTTAATATTAGTTTTTGTTTTAAAAAGAGGAGAAAAGAAAAAAAGAAAGTGAACAAAGCCAACTCGGGGCACCACTAGAATGGCTGCAAAGCAAAAACACAAATGAACTGCTTTTTTTTTTTCTCACAACTTGCATATTATTAATATTCAAGTTTTAGACTCTAGATTAGCTACAACTCAATTGTAGATTATCATGTTATTGAAAAGAGAGAGTGAGAGACCAATCCACTCACCAAGCTTAGTTGTTCATGAATAAAATCTACCAGTTGCTGGCTCGACATGCAATCCCTGAAAGCAATTAACAGATTGAGTAATCATCACAAATTATAAAACTTCTACTTCGAATACCACCGGAATTATAAGAAAAATATCAATATAACATACATAATGAAACTCACTAGCAGGAAAAATATATCTACTAGCTTGTAGGAATACAAAGAGCTATAATTTTTTCTTTTCTTTTCTTGTTTTTTTTTTTTGATTGATCAAAGAGGGTGCCCTGCACAACAAAAATATAAAAGAAGGCTTAACAAGAATCTGTCACCCAAAAGGCACATCAAACTTCCCTCGCCCAAAATGATTTTCCATTCACCATCTTCATAGTTCCATTTTAATCAAAACAAGCCAGCTGGCTCTCTAGTCTCTACTAAGAAAGAAACGAACATATCCTACATTGGTTGGGAAGATGCTTTTTGTCTTCATTAAGAATAGTCATCTCATGATACATCCTCCAAATCATGATATGTTGAAATTTAGAGCAAGATGGAACAGTTGGGATATTAATACTAATAATCATATACTGGTCAATTACAAAAAATTGGAAATTTCCCATCCTTGATTGAAAGATACTCCATTTATTTAAGAACATTTCCAATTGAAACAAAAGGAGCTTAAATTCAATTTCAGCAGCTATCATGTTTTAAATAATCTGGAAGCACATATGAAACGCTCTTGGCTTAGTGAACCTGACTTCCCACAAGATATAACAACTGTCAAAAAACTGGAAACGAAAAGCATAAGATGCGTACCAGATGCCATCACATGCTAACACGATAAACTCATCATCATCACAAAGCTCAACCTTGAGAGAAAACAATTAATTGGATATCAATGTTTACGAAGTTTCAATCTAAAAAATAAAAAGATGTTAAAGCAGCATTAATAGAAAATGTCGAAATCATAAAAAATTAGATCCCCAAATCAATCATTTACTCAAAAACCCACCAAATTGCAAAAGAAAAAGATGTGAGGTACATCATATAAATAGCAATGTCATCAATTAACCACAAGAATATACATACAGCATTAATATCTGGATTGGCAGTTACAATTTGCTTTTCAGCAGACAAATATTTATTCTGCTTGAATTCCATGTCACCTGCAGTAAATGAAAAACTAAATCTAAGTCTGGAAACTACAAAAAGGCAAAAAAATAAATAAAAAGCTTCCCCAACTCTCTCTCTCTCTGTGAGAACATGTGTCATGTACACGTAGATATGTATTTCTGCATATATCTTCAATGTAGAAAAAGGATGGCACTGGGCTTGTACCAGTGGTATCTAACTGCCTCGACAGAGGAAGCTCCAGAGATCACATCCACAAATTTCCTTGAGCTTAAGTTATCAAATCAGAGCATAAAAAAAAGTTTCCTTGAGCTAAAGGACTTGGCTGTAAAAAAAAAAAAAGGAAAAAAGACTAAAATTTCAAAAGCTTGTTTTTTAGAGGTTCACATGCATTTAGCAGCTCAAAAGGTGCTTCCTCCCTTTGTAGCAAGGTGGAGGGTGAGGTCGTTGGTTCAAGTCCCTCCGGGTGCATGTATAACTTACCAATAAAAAAAGAATAAAGAAAAAAAAAAAGAACTTAGATATCAAAATTTGACTAGAATTTCAAAACCTTGTTTTTAGAGGTTTACATGCATGTAGGTAAGATACCTATAGCTCGAGCAAGATTTAAACTGCCATTGACTCGTCCTGCATGTATAAAACCACCAGCCTTTAAAATCCTTTCCTTCTCAACCTCGAGATCAGGTTTGTGATCCCTGGACAAATTGTATGCCTGAAAATAGAAGCCCAAGGAAAAGGAGAGAAGCCACAATAAGAACCAGAAATCCAAATTTTCAAATCCAGACATTTTTTTTTTCTCTTTGAGATCTCCTCCAGCATCAACACATGGACTGTCTATAATTTTGACTAATGAAGTTTTTATGCATAACAACAAATTATGTTCTGGTGGTTAAGGTAATTAAGAGTTATCCCCATTGACTTTTGAAACCATCACTAAACCTCTGTGGTTTCAGTAAAATGAATGCATCAGTTTTTTCATCACAATTGACAGATTCTCTCACGTGACACGCACATGTTGCCTGAAGTAACTATCACAACAGCTGGGAAAAGAGTTGTTATGTTTACAAATCTAAGAACAGAGTTGTTCTGCCACCTTCCATTAAGGGCTAACTGACGGCTAAATTTTGTATGTGAAGTGACACTTGTATGTAACGTGAGAGAATTTGTTGATTGATATAGAGAATATAATGTTTTCATTTGCTCCATAAGTGATGGTCTTCAAAAGACATTGAGATTGTAATTACCCTTAATCACAGGGATAAAACTTGTAGTATACCTAAAACTCTGACTCATTACCCATCCAAATTGTAAGACACCTCTAACTGATGACAGCTTTCAAAACAAAATAATAATAGGTTTTAATAATCAGAAACATACATACTGAAGAATCCTGTAAATTAAAAATTACCTGACCCTTCCGAGATATCACACAACGCGAATCACCAGCATTTGCAACAACAAGTTGGTTGTTTCTAATAATCGCAACACAGGCCGTGCTCCCAGAAGTTGGTCCAGCAAAATCAGAATGAGGCCCCTGGTAATAATAACAGTTGCATTTAAACAGAAAGAAGAACGCCAATTTAAATGCTTCTTTCTCTAATTGCATACATCCAAAAGAACAAGTTACAGACTCATCCAATAAGTTGTCTGTCTTTAAAACACATTTCCCAAAAACTCGGTTAAAAAGATGATCAAGATGATAGCCCCTCAGGCTTGACAAATAAAAAAATGATTTTCCAATTAGATGAAAGAAAGGATGAAATGTTTCTGCACCAGTATCTCAAATGACAGGAACACATTAATGGATGTAGTACAGGTTCGTGGCATTGCTGAAATCTCACCTCAAGATTGTAGCAATGCAGACATTTTTTTTTTTTTCTAATCGCAATGCAGACATAATTATGTGTGGATGAGTGTATGTGCGCATGTAGTATGCAAAAACATAAGCATGCATAAGGAATTTGTCACACCTCAGTATGAAGTGGGAGTGAAGTCAGCGATGCTGGTTCATTAAAAAGTGACAAGATTTTGAAAAGGAAAAAAAATCAGAATACACTTTGGCATTGAGCAATTTTCTAGTAAAAGAACACATTTAAACCTCCAAGTTTCTATTGACTGATTTCACTTCTGGGTTGGCCTGTTTTATGCAGTCATTCTATGTGGAAACTGACATGCCATGCCTAACATCTGTTTCCTCAACCTTGCATGAACTAAAAACCCACTATGTCCCCCAAAGTATGGACTAAAAGTAAGAGCAAAAGTGGATCTAGCAGATCAATTTTTTATTTTTATTTTTGATAAGTAATGCATGTCATTAAGTCATTAATAAGCGCAAAGAGGCGCAACCCTAGTACATGATATATACAAGAGATAACCCCCATTAATGATTAAAAGAAAAATAGAAATCCACAAATTCAGAAAAGTTAGAAAAAATGTGAGATATTATACAAGCAAATCAGTGTTGATGGTAGACGAGGACAATAAGTTGAATAATTTGTTTGGTTTTCACACCTACCTCCTCAAAAGCCCATTCATCAACCTGTACATGACTATCACTGCCCCTTGGAGACCAAATCAACCCTTCAATCATGCCAGTAAACTTGTTTATTTTATCACCCAAAACAGCTAATTCCCTCCAACCCCTTTGTCCACGCATCATTTCATCCATTCTGCATAACCAAAATAGCACCAGTTGGAACCACAAAAGGGAGACCATAAGTGTAAACTTAGCACCATTGATAATGGAGACAAAAACCCACAAAACCATTGAAAGCCATTGTAAATGGCCTGATAATGGGCTTTGTAATCTCCTATCACTCAATTCAAGGAGCTGCAAGTCACCATCACAAAAGCAACATAATATTATGACCACATTCTCCATAACACATGCACGCATAAACACATATGAACATGCGCACACACACACAAGTGCATGCAGATAGATGGACATACATAATTTATTTAGTTTTACCAGAAACAGTTATGCTACTTAAAATTCTACTGATGTATTTTCAAAATCGCTTTATATAGGATGTCAGGAGCACAGTTTTGGGTATGATTATTATTAATCACAACAGCGGCTTTTGAAGCAGCATACAGCAGAAATGCTGGCCATTATAAATATATGACCATGACAACTTTAGAAAGTGGTGAAAAAAAAACTGAAATCTCAAAAAATTAAATTATGTAACCTGAAAAAAGCTTTCTGAACAGAAGTTCCTATATCTCCACCTGCATATGCTTCATTCTTGAGCACCTGATGGTGAAGATACTTGGCACAGAACTTTGCAACCACCTTGCCTGAAAAGTTATTGGATTTACATGAGTATACTCATCTCAGTTACTACACAACATTTTGATCAAGAAGCAGAGGGGCACAAACTTTGTACTGGAGAATGATCCAACAAGGAATACACTTAGAATTAGAAATACAATCTTGGCAAACAAACTTCACCATATTTAACAGCTATTTCCTTAAATATAAAATTAAGAACCACTTCTGCAAGGCCCCACAAACAAAATGTTAATTAAGAGAAACCTTTCCCAAAAGACAGAGGAGAGGGAACTTACAAATAGGGTTTAAAGCTACAAACTTTTTATTGAATTTTACGTAGCCAACAGGCAAAAAGACACCAGAGAAACTAAAGCTTGAAAAAATGCAGGTAAATGAGTTCTATTTCTAAAAGCTAATCAATTGTGCACAGGTTGACAGACAAGATCTTCATCCTTCTTGATAGAAGAATTACATGTATATTAAAACTCTAGGACGCTTAAAATCCATGCCATGTGGTAGAATCAAGTTTGGAGATTTAGAGTTCTATGCCTTTGGAATGGAAACTTGAACGTACGCTTCAATAACCACACAAAATTTAACCAACAAAGCAATGATTTGAGAATAAGACAAAAAAATAATAATATCTATAGATCACTAGAAGTTTGAAAATATTAAAAATATCAATGAAACAATGAAGTTACATTGTAACAACTGCTCTGCACGCTTAATGCATACTATAGAAGTCTAATCCAATTATACACATGTAAATTGAACATCTCGGAGAAGTAACTAACTAGAGGCAACTCAGATATGATGGAACCCCCTCCACATAATTTTGTAACATAAGCCATCACCCCAAAGATTAATTTATCAAGTTACATGAATCCAAATAACAGGATATGTAATGACTGGAAAGTAACAGATAAATCAACCACAATGCCAAACGAAGAAATCCTATTACATGAGTAAAATTAACCATCTAACATACATACAAGTATTTGAACCTGACAATTCTTACCTCCATGGCCATCATAAACACCAAAGAATGAAGTGGAAGGATCGAGATCAGGATACGCAGCATGCTAACAAAAGAAATAACCATATTAATCAACAGCATATCAATAATTTTTTATATAAATAAATCTAGGTCAAACAGGTCCAGAAAATGCTAAATCAGCACAAAGACAACTAAAATAATTATTTGCGATATTCTGCATTTGTAAAGAAGCTACTCAATATACCAAAGATATTGAAGTAATAATAAAAAAGAATTACAGATATTTAAAGTGCAGATGTTATTCACTGGATCCAATAGATTTAAAGCCCTCAAAGAAAATTTACACACACACACATTTATAACAAATGCTAACGCATAATTGGTATATAAGTCCAAATTCTGCACAAGTTTCTCATGACAACACTTGACATCTTCCAAGTAAAATTTTAGCTGAGTGACATGCATATAAAAAAGATCCAGGCTTAAATGGAATATTTCACTAAATCTCATTAAATATATTTCCTATTATGCAGAGTGTTGAAACGTTGAAGAATACTGGAAATTCTCAATGCTCACACAATTCCCGAAACAAGAAACAAGATGTTACTTCCCAAACACAAAGTGGAAAGAAAGTTTACAAACTCTAAAAAAAATCATGCATAGGTTTATGCTGTGGAATCAAGACAGAGAAGTAGACAGTTTATGATTAATAGCTTATCCTACTTGGAAAGGTTTAACTCCCATGGCAGCAACCATCTCCACCAAAACTAATGCACATGAAAGATGTATAACCATATCACATTCCAATTTTTTGAAATAGAAAAAAAAAAAACAATAATAGAAGTGATACAGGACATGGGCTCAGTAATGCATCTAAAAGAACTGCTTTGCAAAACTTTCCCCATTAACGACCCATTTCAAAAACTTTAATCTATCAGCATTTTCAGTTTCAGATTATGCTAGAAAAGTATTTATTAAATAAAAAAGCATAAAAAAAGCATCATGAAAAATTTACCCTCATTATCTCACAAATGTTCAAGAATCAATACTCATTTACATTACTAAAAGTAAATGTGTAGTCAAATCCACCAAACCACCAGTGTAACTTGTCACCAAACAAACTGTGAATCTAGCAGAAATGAGGAGCAAAACCCAATGCTAAAGTTGTAGCACCATATATCACACAATAATTTATTGCTATTTGCTATCCTCCCCTGAATAACGGAGATAACAAACAGCAGATGGTATGACCCACTCATTTTTCTCACACCCTCAGTCACTTCATAGTCAACCCATCGGCTTACATCAGATAAACCAAAAAAGAAAAAGAAAAAGATGAGGAACTATTTAAACCATATGTACGAACATGATTTGTATGTTGTAGTAATTGAGAAAGAGCAAAGGTCTCCTTAATTACTCACAGCATCTTCCATGGTTGCACGCCAACCTTGCATGGATGATAGACCATATCTAAGCTGATTATTTTGGCCATCTTCAGAGAATTTTTCAGTTTTGGGAGTGCTGAGGTATATACCCATCGCTATCTGAAACCATACAAAACCAAAATAAAAACCTTTGCTTCTGCTTGTATTTTGAAGTATTAAATAAAACTTGGATTAATAAAACCCACAATTCCAACCCGCAAAATATTCAAAATGTAATATCATAATTCAACGCCACAGATCCTCAACAATAATTTCTCTAACTACAAAATGGACTCAAATTATAATATTATGTTTGGTTCTGGGAAAATGCAGGTGAAAAAATAAAAACAAAAAAGTAAAAATTCTGAATCTGTTTTATATTTATTTGGGACTGAATATATAAAGAATCTCCACTATACCGAGCCTAAAACAACCACTTGCACTTTTTGAAAATATTAAAATGAATCAAGCACAAGATTCAACTCAATTCTTAGTACTTTACTTCTTCCTCCAATTCCTCAGCAAGCAAACTGAGAATTAAGTGATCCATAGATTAAATTCAAACCATGAGACAACACCCACATTATTATACTCAATTTATTACCGATCTAAGTGCCCGGAACAAGAATCACCCATCATTTGAAAAAAACTAATTGACATTCAAAAAAAAAAAAAACTTTGAATCAGAGTTTTAGAGAATCTAAAATATCAATACAGAATCCAACAGTCAAACAAGGGGGGAAAAAAAGAAGAAAAACAATTTCAAAGAAAAGCAAACTAGAATCAAGATTGACAAAAAATACATTTAAGGCGCAGCTGCTAATTTAAAATATTAGATCATTCAAAGATAACAACAAATCACAAATTTAATAGATAAAGTGAGTAAATGGAACAAAGTTCAGCTAAGAACGATGACAAAGTAAAGGAGCTTAGGATTTAAGGGTAATACTTACATGAAGCCCGATTGGGGCAACAAAAGAGGCTTCTTTTGAAGAATTCGAAACGACCCAGAAGAAGTTTCAGGGTGTCTGAGGAGAAAAGTATAGGAATTGGGTGAGAGAACCAATAGATGATTTTTCAACTGTTCAAGAAATAGACAGAGCCATGAAGATAGAGAGAAACATAGAGAGAGAGAGAGAGAGAGACTCAAGGAGCAAAACAAAGACTTTTTGTAGAGTACTTGATGTGATCTTAAAGAAGTTTGTGGAATTAGGGTGACTGTGGTTAGACTATGCCGGCATTTTCAAGCTTCTCTCTCTCTCCTCTCTCTCTCTCCTATAGACCATCCTCTGTCTTCATTTATTTATTTTCTCACTCTTATCTTTCTCTGATTATATCCAATTATTAATATATTGGGTTGCCTGCACATTTGTCACCTAAATTATTGGAGATATTTCCCAAGACCTACAGACTTTTACAATAAACCTCATACTTTCAGGCCAATTTCCAATTCACCGACATGCTTGGAATGTCACTGTAGCTTATATCAAAACGACTCATTTATCTCCCACTTATTACCCACATTCTCACACTAGGTTATTTCAGGATTGGAATCCCTACAAATTTTCGTTTGTCTTAATTGCACGTAATTTGAGCAAATATAAGGCTTATTTCTTTACGAGTAATACTATTTTTTATATTTATTTTATACCTATTGACTTAATATATTTTAAGTAATTTTTTTTTTTTACTTTTTAAGTCATTAACACGAAAAGTCACTTAAAATAATGTAAAATTGCCGTGATTTAAAATAAATATAATAAATAGATACGATGATTAGCAATATTCTTTACCCCAAACAGTTTGAGATGCATTGTAGGTAGACTCTGCATATGCTTTTCTAATTCATCGGTTGAATTACATCATCCTTTTGAAAGAGTGTTTACACTCTTTTCCCATGCTTCACCAACTTTTTAGATACTTTTTGTCTACCATACTAATAGGTAGGATATTATTAATAACAACGCTTAAATAAAAAGTATCTACGGTTTATTATGAGTATTATAAATTTTATTATAAATTCTTTGTAAATTGATGTGGTAATATGCGGAATACCATCAACCACTAGAATCATGTTAGCCACTAAAGTATGAATTATGTCGTGGTAATACATCATATACTTATTTCATAAAATGTAAAGTGCTACATGAGTTTATAAAAAAATAATTAAAAACAAATTGTAATAAAAATTGATATCTAAACATCTTTAAAAAAAAAATTTAACTTGAATACTGTAACAACATTCAAATTATAGTAAATCAAAGATGGAGATTTAATTCTAAAATTAAAATCAAATCTCTACCTTTGATTTACTACAATTTGGAATACAACACCTAAGCCGGATCCCAAAAAAAGTATCCCTATCTCCAATTATCCCCACATATCCTCTTTTGCACTTTTATCAGGCATCCCATCAAGCAATTGGAGTACATACACAGGACTCCCATGTTCTTTATTGGCATTTACCAACGGAACCATAAATGTGAATATCTTGTTTATCTTGCTAGGGTTACCTCATTTTCAATCTGTCGTTTGGTATTAAAGACCTGAAGTGAGCACTGAAGGGTAAATATGTCATTTTTGGTCCAAACTACATTCACGTGCCATGCATGTGATTATTGAAGTTTTAAAAAAAAAAACCAAAAAACAAAAAAAAACAAAAAATTAATTAATTTCTATAAAACTACCTCTTGTATTTGCTAATCTTATAAATTCTCATAAATCTGACACTTAACGTTAAATAATTTTTTAAGAAAAAGACAAATATCATTGGATTACACGATTATTGATATCTTGAATGGTAAAAAAAAAAATTGCAAGTTGGTTTGCAATTAGAATGTCGATTACAATTTTTTTAAAATTCAAGGACATTAATTATTTACAAATGTCCTATGACTTAAAGATGAAAAATATATAATAATGCCTTTTATTGGGGCATGTTTGGCAATGGACTCTAATTTCACTGTTTGATGATTTCACTATAGCTGAGGTGATTGTTGAGAGTGAANCACGATTATTGATATCTTGAATGGTAAAAAAAAAATTGCAAGTTGGTTTGCAATTAGAATGTCGATTACAATTTTTTAAAATTCAAGGACATTAATTATTTACAAATGTCCTATGACTTAAAGATGAAAAATATATAATAATGTCTTTTATTGGGCATGTTTGGCAATGAACTCTAATTCCACTGTTTGATGATTTTACTGTAGCTGAGGTAATTGTTGAGAGGGAATATTATAAATTTTTTGTATAAAAAGTAAAATTTTTTATTTTTTAGTGAGTATTTTATTTGAATGGTAATAAAAAAATGTTTGATGTCTTATAGAAAGTAAAAAAAAAAAAAAGTAATTGATGTGATATAAAAAGTGAAATTTTTTTAAAAAAAATTTGAGTAGAATTGGAATTGGAGTTGGTTGCCAAACAGGCCCATTAGTTTTCTCTTTGTACAATCTTTATCGATTGAGATTTCATGTAATCCTTAAAAACATTGCAAGGGTGTAATAGCTTTAATTGGACTCTCATTTTAAATAAACAATTCAAAAAGCAACGACACGTAAAAAAAAAAAGAATGGCTCGTTGCACCGCGTGCAAGTTACAATCACTTTTTTGCTCAAAAAAAGAACAACACTTGAATTGAAAGCGACCAAATCACCCCAATGCCTAAAGGGGATAGTTTGATCATCCCTATTATTTGTACCGCACACCTTTATTCACTTTTCTATGTATTATCAAACTGTTAAAATTAAAACTATAATATAGGGTACAAAAACTCTCAATTATTGCAAGGTATATGCATTTAGATTGTAATCTCCAGTTATTAAGCTGTTCAAAATTTTATATAAATTTAAACAACTT
>FXXK01000510.1:159961-184650 GCA_900184695.1 Betula pendula | reverse complement strand
GCAGCAATCATGTCTCACGATAGTGGTAAGAGCATTGCCAAAGATGATACAAAATTGACTGAGCCAAAAGTGTTTATGGAGGCCATGATGAGTGAGATGAGGCTTGTGATGAAGATGGAGATGAAGCAGGTTCACTAACGGATAGATCAGATGGAGAATAGACGTGAGGAGCAACCACAAAACGGTCGTAATTGGTGTAGAAGGGAAAGAGTTCCACCAAGGGAGGAGGATGAAGAGCATTATGGGTCTGGTTTTGATGAAGAAGAAGATCGGGATTCCATTGTTAACTATAGGAGACCTGGAGGAAGATTTAGAGAAGATAACAACTTGGGTGGTATTAAGATGAAGATTCCGTCCTTTCAAGGTAGATCTAATCCTAAGGCATATCTTGAGTGGGAGAAGAAGATGGAGTTCGTGTTTGATTGCCACAACTACTCCGAGACAAAGAAGGTAAAATTAGCCGTGATTGAATTTTCTGAATATGCTATTACTTGGTGGGATCAGCTTGTGATAAACAGGAGACGGAATAGAGAACGCTCAATAGACACATGGGAGGAGATGAAAGTAGTGATGAGAAAGCGGTTTGTTCCAAGTTACTACTACCGAGAGTTGTACAAAAAGCTACAAGGTCTTAGACAAGGGAGTCGAAGCATAGAGGACTACTATAAGGAGATGGAGATTTCTATGATCCGCGCTAATGTAGAGGAGGATCGGGAGGCTACAATGGCAAGATTTTTACTTGGCTTAAACCAGGAGATCCATGGTAAGGTAGAGATGCATCATTATGTGGAATTGGAAGATATGGTGCATATGGCTATCAAAGTGGAACAACAACTCAAGAGAGAGAGTGGGACACGTGTAGGCTATAACTCTAGTTCTACCTCTTGGAAATCGAGTCATGCCAAGCCATTGGACAAGTCACAAACGCCCAAACCCGAGCCCAAGTTCGCGCACTAGCCACGTTCCTCAAGGTAAAATCGAAGCCTCTACCTCTAGGAATCGTGATATTAAGTGCTTTAGATGTCAAGGCAGGGGCCACATAGCAAGTCAATGTTCAAACAAGCAAGTCATGGTGTTGCAAGCCAATGGTGAAATTGTGACCGATGATGAAGATTCCGACACCGACGACATGCCGCCATTGGAGGATGTTTTCGAGGAGGAGTATTTAGCCCCTGACGCATTGACACTGGTGGCAAGGAGAGCATTGAGCTTGCAAGCAAAGGGAGTTGATGAAGTACAGCGGGAGAATATCTTTCACACTAGGTGCTACGTTAAAGACAAGGTATGTAGTGTGATTATTGATGGTGGTAGTTGTACTAATGTTGCAAGCACAGTTATGGTAGAGAAATTGGGATTGCCCATGGTAAAGCACCCTAGACCGTATAAGTTGCAATGGCTAAATGATAGTGGTGAGATAAGGGTGAACAAGCAAGTGTTAGTTGCATTTTGAATCGGTAAATATGAAGATGAAGTGTTGTGTGATGTAGTACCGATGCAAGCGGGACACTTATTGCTAGGGCGTCCATGGCAGTTCGATAGGCAGGTGAAGCATGATGGCTTTACGAACAAGTACTCTTTTGTACTTAATCAACGATCAATCACTCTTGTACCATTGACACCGCAGCAAGTATATGAGGATCAAGTGAGATTACAAAAGGAGAGTAATCAAAAGAAAGAGAGTGAGCAAAAGAAAAAGAGTGAAATTCAGAGAGAGGCCGAGAAAAATGAGAGAGAAAAAGAAAATCAAAGTTCGGCTCTTGAGAGAAAATCAGAGAGAAAACAAAAGAATTTTATGCAAAAGTGAGTGAGATCAAGCGAGCAATGTTTTCAAATCAGCCGATGATTGTACTTTTGTACAAAGAGGCACTTTTAAACACTAACAAACTTGACCTTGCTTTGCCTAGTTCTATTGTTTCTCTTTTGCAGGAGTACGAGGATGTTTTCCCCAAGGAAACACCACATGGGTTACCTCCAATCCGAGGGATTGAATATCAAATTGATTTTGTTCCCGGTGCAACCATTCCAAACCGACCAGCTTATAGGAGCAATCCCGAGGAGACAAAGGAGCTTCAACGGCAGGTGAGTGAATTGTTGGAGAAAGGGCATGTGAGGGAGAGCATGAGCCCATGTGCGGTTCGGGTCTTACTTGTACCTAAGAAGGATGGGACTTGGAGAATGTGCGTTGATTGCCGAGCCATCAACAACATAACGGTAAAGTATCGTCATCTTATCCCACGCTTAGATGATATGTTAGATGAGCTGCATGGTTCTTGCATATTTTCTAAGATTGATTTAAAAAGTGGTTATCATCAAATTAGGATAAAAGAAGGAGATGAATAGAAAACCACCTTTAAAACAAAATATGGTTTGTATGAATGGTTAGTTATACCTTTTGGTTTAACTAATGCTCCGAGCACCTTTATGAGACTTATGAACCATGTTTTGCGTGCATTTATAGGCAGATTTGTTATTGTCTATTTTGATGATATACTCATTTATAGCAAAAACATAGACGATCATGTAGTACATTTGAAATCCGTTTTAGATGTGCTAAGGAAAGAAAGGTTGTTTGCTAATTTAAAGAAGTGCACTTTTTACACCGATAAGCTTGTATTTTTGGGATTTGTTGTTAGTGCACAAGGTATACAGGTTGATGAAGAGAAGGTACGTGCAATCCAAGAATGGCCAAGCCCCACAAGTGTAGGTAATGTTCGTAGTTTTCATGGACTTGCTAGTTTTTACCGGCGGTTCATGAAGGACTTCAGTAGCTTAGCCGCACCGCTTACCGAAGTGATCAAGAAGAATGTTGGATTTCAATGGGGAGAAGAACAAGAAAAGACATTTCAATTAATCAAAGAGAAGCTGACTAATGCACCTTTGTTATCTTTACCTAACTTTTCTAAAACGTTTGAGCTTGTGAGAAAATTGCATCTGGTAAGTTCTTTAGGCTTGATGGATTCCTATTTCGAGAAAATAAGCTATGTGTGCCTAATTGTTCTATGAGGGAGTTATTAGTGCAGGAATCACATGGTGGGGGATTAATGGGACATTTTGGAGTTGCAAAGACTTTAGCTATTTTGCAGGAACACTTCTATTGGCCTCACATGAAACGAGATGTCGAACGGATTTGTGGTAGATGTGTCACATGTAGGCAAGCTAAATCCAAAGTGCAGCCCAACGGTTTGTATACTCCTTTACCAATTCCTAGTGAGCCTTGGATTGATATTTCAATGGATTTTGTGTTAGGATTGCCTAGGACTAAACGTGGAAGTGATTCAATTTTTGTGGTTGTGGATAAATTTTCTAAAATGACACATTTTATTCCATGTCACAAAATGGATGACGCTTCGCATGTTGCTGATTTGTTCTTTAGAGAGATTGTGAGATTACATGGCATGCCTAGGACAATTGTTTCGGATAGAGATGCTAAGTTCTTGAGCTATTTTTTGAAGACTTTGTGGTGTAAGTTAGGTACTAAGCTATTGTTTTCTACTACTTGTCATCCACAAACTGATGGTCAAATTGAAGTAGAAAATAAGACTTTGTCTACTCTATTGAGGGCAATCATTAGAAAGAACATCAAAACATGGGAAGAATGTTTACCACATGTTGAGTTTGCATATAATAGAGCTATTCATTCTGCTTCCAAATTTTTGCCATTTGAAATTGTGTATGGGTTTAATCCTTTAACTCCATTGGATTTATTTCCTTTACCTTTGACGGAGCACGTTAATTTAGATGGCAAAAAGAAAGCTGACTTTGTGAAGCAGATTCATGAGAAAGCAAAACTCAACATTGAGCGAAGAACGGAGCAATATGCCACACAAGCCAACAAGGGACGTCGCAAGCTGGTTTTTGAACCCGGAGATTGGGTTTGGCTGCAAATGAGAAAAGAAAGATTCCCGGCAAAAAGACGTTCCAAATTGCTCGCAAGAGGAGATGGTCCTTTTCAAGGCCTCGAGCGTATCAATGACAACGCTTACAATCTAGATTTACCTGGTGAGTACAATGTAAGTACCACTTTTAATGTTACTGATTTGAGTCCTTTTGATGTAGGTGATGATTTGAGGGCAAATCCTTTTCAAGAGGAGGGGAATGATGGAGATCAAGGCACCACTTCGAAGGATCTCATTTAAGTACCAATTGGGCCGGTTACGAGAACACGAGCAAAGAAGTTCAAGGATGTACTCAACGAACTCATTCAAGAGTTATGGGCTCAAGCAAATTCGTGAAGGCCTATTGAGCATGATCCACGTGGGCAACAAAGAATCGTCACCCTGATTCAAGTTCTAGAAGGATCCAGTCAAGGCTAAGAATTGGCAAGAAATATTTTGGGTTTATTCTAGAAGGATTTGATTGCGTAGCTATTCTAGGCGTCACTTTCTTTCCTTTTATGTTGTCTTTTATTTCCTTTCTATATGACTCTAGGCGTCCAGCCTTTATTGCCTTATATGTCTTGTGTGTTTATCAAGGCAAGGATTGTGTGTTTAGCAAGTAAGGATTGTGTGTTTAGCAAGGTAAGGATTTCTTTCCTTAACCATTTTTTGCTTTAATTAGGTTTTCTATGTTAGGGTTTTTTTTCTTGTAATATTCAGCCCTTTAAATAGATGCATAAGCAATGGAAAACGCAGACATTGATTATTCATAAAACTTGTGAGGTTTATTCTCTTTGGTTCTTTGAAGAACTAATCGAACTTATCAGGATTTCCCGTGGCGTTCATCTCGACTTATCAAACGGAGTTTCCATCACCGTTTGTGGCATCTTCATTATACCGAGGTTCTTGTTTATCATAAACAACGGGTCGAGGTCTTCCATTCGAATCTGTCCATAGAACAATCTTGGGTTCCCTTTCGTTGCTGGGTCTCGTTATTCTTGACGGGGTTCACATCACTATCAATACCCCTTCCCTTTCTGTTTCTGAAGTTTTTCATGTGCCTGAATTGTCCTTTAATCTTCTCTTTGTTGGGCAACTGTGTGAACTTGGTTATAGACTTATTTTTTACTACTCTGGTGTGGATGTGCAGGATTCTCGTATACAACAGACCTTAAGACCGAGCGTAGAATTGGGAGAATGTTCGAGATGTCATCTTTACACCTTCTCAAATTCGAGTCTCTACTACTACCTCTTCATCACCACATCTACTGCACTTTGGCATTTGCGTCTTGGTCATGCATCTGTGTCTCGGGTATAATTATTAGCCTCTATTGTGAAATTTTAATATACTCGCAAGCGCACGAACCGTACCGAAGTATAGTTTAGCAAGCGCGAGGTCAGACCCACAGGGATTGTATAATCGTAAACTAATCAAATCTAAACTAAATAAATCCTAATCTAGTTCAAGAAAAATATGGTTGTTCAGAAATAAAAATAAATTCAACTACGCAATTAATCTAAACAAAATAAATAATAAATGCAATAAACTATCAAGATAAAAAGAACTAAGGTTGTGGAATCCACCTCATTAATTCATGACAACATATATTCTTGATCATTGATTTTACCCATACTCTACATGATAATCTAGAAATCAATCGTGTTAACATGGAAAATATCATCGTTAAAATCTTTAGCAAAAATCTAAAGCATGTTCTTTTTCGCTTTTAAAAGAAATTAAAATCAAATCATCTATTGTATCCGTAAAAAAACAAATCACAATAGATATCCAATTTTAAAATCAACAATATAAACCAAGCATTCAATCAATAAAAAATAATCCTAGATCATGAGAAAAACCTGATGAAACTCATATCCAGAATTCATTATTTATTAATTGATATGAAACAAGAACAATTTTAATCATTTAATTAAACATTATTCTGGGCAAAATCAAATCTCAAAAATAACTATTGAAATTCATTAACGAGGTTTCATCCTCAACCTTAGTTGAGAATTTAGCCTCTCATAGTATTAAAATACATGACAGAATATAGATAAAAAGACATGGAAAAGAGAGAACTCGAATATTAGGGACAAATTCCCTGCGTAAAGGCAATGTTCTTCTCTTTTCTCCACTGCTGCCCAGCACTCCAACGTGAGAATTTATTTTTTCTGTTTCAGCCGCTGTGCAGTTTCCTGCTGCTCCCAGTTTTCTGCCTCCCTTCTCTGTTTCGGCGCTCTCTAAATCTCCCTTCTTACCGTGCAGCTCTTCTATTTATAAGGAAGTAAAACCCTTTATTTTTTGTTTTCTTCTTTACGCTGCCAGCCGACTTCTCCCTTATTTCCCTTTTTTTTTTCTTTTTTTTCTTTTCTTTTTTCCTTCAGCCGCAAGTCCCATGCGACTTCTCCCAAAATCATGCCCTCTCTTTTATTTCTTTTCTTTTCTTCTTTTTCTTCTTTGTGGCTTCACGTGACATGCCTTAGGTTGAATTCCTTATTTTGTCTTTTTCTCACTTTTTTGTCCTTTTCTTGAAAGAGTTTGGTTGGCTATATTTTTTTTTTCTTTATTTTCTTTTAGCCCATGATGACTTATGAGAATGATTCCTACAAAAAAGATAATATCTTGTATTAATGTGACATTATAAGCTCAAAACTAATAATTGGACGTTGTTTCACAATTAATTCTAAAATGCAAGAAATATAAAATTGTGATGTGACAATGCTTATTTTTAATCCAGAAAAACATGCATTTTTAAGCTATTATCAGCCTCTAAGGGATTGTTAGGTCCAGTGTTCCCTAGTTCTTTTGATTGTATTTCTTGTCAACTTGAAAAACAATCGGCTTTGCCTTTTAATAATAGTGAGTCTATGGCAGCTGCCTCTTTTGATTTAATTCATTCTGATGTTTGGGGACCTCCCTTGTTCCTAGTATAAGTGGCTCACGTTATTTTGTTATTTTTATTGACGATTTTTCCCGTTACACTTGGGTGTTTTTAATGAAATCATGTTCTGAATTATTACATATTTATCTCAATTTTGCCAAAATGGTTGAGACCCAGTTTTTAAAGCGCATCAAAGCATTTTGTTCTGATAATGCCTTAGAATATACTCAAACACTATGGCACTGTTCCTCACTTGTCTTGTCCGGGCACCTCTCAACAAAATGGGAGAGCTGAATGGAAACTTTGGCACATTCTAGACATTGTTCATGCTCTCTTGCTTTCCTCTTCTGTGCCTACCCCATGTTGGGGTGAAGCCACTCTCACGACTGTTTATACAATCAACCGTGTCTTTGGATCTGCTTGTTTTGTTTTACTTTAACCACATGAGCACACCAAACTTGAGCCTCGTTTTCGATTGCGTTGCTTTCTTGTGTATGGAGTAGAACAAAAGGGCTATCGGTGCTATGATCCTTTATCACTTTGTCTTCGTATCTCTCGTCATGTAGTCTTCTGGGAGCATCGGTTATTTCATGCAGTCGGCAAATTCTGCATGCCATCTTTTCCTTATGTTACCACGCTCCTGAATATTCCTTTGTTTCCTTCTCCCACAATACCATCCTCGCTAGAGCAGCATTCATCTGAGGCTCTTGATGTAGCTCCACTAGCACTGCCCTCCTTTGAAGTTCTAGACCCAGCACCGTCTTCACTCGAACAACACACATCTGATGCTCTCGATGCTACTCCGCTCGTGTCCTTAGGTCCTATTCAGTCTGAGGCTCCTGCTCATCCGCCACCACATGACCTTTGTCGATCTACTCGAGTAAGATCTTTCCCATCCCATCTCCAGGACTTTTATTGCTTTCATGCCTTAGCTACTTTACAAGAACCTTACTCCTTTCGTGAGGCCTCCACCTTTGGCAGGTTGCGATGAAAGAGAAACTTGATGCTTTACACAAGAATAATACATGAGATCTGGTTGACTTACCTCTAGGAAAGTCTATTGTTGGGTGTAAGTGGGTCTACAAAATTAAGACTTATTCCGATGGTACCGTTGACAGGTACAAGGCTCGACTTGTGGCGCGAGATTTTACTCAAGAATACAGTGTGGACTATAAGGAGACTTTTGCTCCTTTTGCACGCCTCTTTTCTGTGAGTGCTTTGCTGGCTATTGCAACCTCTTGCCATTGGTCACTTTTTTCAAATGGATGTCAAAAATGCCTTCCTTAATGGTGATCTAGATGAAGAAGTCTATATGCAGCCACCTCCTGGACTCTCTTATCCTCCAAACAAGGTTTGTCGTCTTCGTCGAGCTCTTTATGGACAGCTCCTCGAGCATAGTTTGCTAAATTTAGCACCACTGTCTGTCGCCTTGGCTACTCCATCAGCTTCTATGATTCAGCCTTATTTCTTCGTTGTACAGACTGAGGCACCATTCTACTTCTGTTGTATGTAGATGACATAGTTATCACTGGAGATGACCTCACTGGTATTCAGGAGCTCAAGCAATTTCTCAATCAGCATTTTGAGATGAAGGATCTTGGCCCTCTCAGCTATTCTTGGTCTTGAGATTTCCTCTTCTTCTGATGGCTACTATTTGACACAGGCCAAGTAAATCTCTGATTTGCTCTCACGGGCCAATCTCATAGATAGTAAGATCGCTGACACCCCGACTGAGCTTAATGCTCGTCTCACTCCTCATGATGGGGAACCTCTTCGTGATTTTACTTTGTACCGGCATTTAGTTGGCAGTCTTGTCTATCTTACTGTCATTCGGTTAGATATCTCATATGATGTTCATTAGGTGAGTCAGTTCATGGCTGCTCCTCGCTCCACTCATTTCTCAGCTGTCCTTCGTATTCTTCGCTACCTAAAAGGGACATTATTTCATGGGCTCCACTTCTCCTCACAATCCCGGCCCTCTTCAGCTACATGCCTATACTGATGCTGATTGGGCAGGTGATGCTACAGATCATCGGTCTACCACAGGTTACTGTTTTCTACTTGGCACCTCTCTTATTTCTTAGCGAAGTAAGAAACAGACTGTTGTTGCTCGATCTAGCACTGAGGCAGAATATCGTGCTTTAGCTAACACCACCTCAGAGCTTCTTTGGTTACGCTGGCTATTACAGGATATTGGTGTTTCTCTTTCTTCTCCTACTCCTGTCTACTGTGATAACATGAGTGCTATTCAGATTGCCCACAATGACATTTTTCATGAACGAACCAAACATATTGAGATTTATTGTCACTTTGTCCGTCATCATCTTCTTCAGGGCTCACTATAGCTTCATTCTGTTCCGTCTCGTGATCAACTCGTTGACCTGCTCACCAAGTCACATCCTTTAGGACGGTTCACAATCTTATCTCCAACCTCAAGCTAGTCTCTCACATTCCACCTTGAGTTTGAAGGAGGATGTTAGATTATATTAGTATATATTGTTCCTTTTCCCACATGGCTTATTGATATATACAGCTCTATTGTATTCCTATATAAATAGGCCTCCTCATATACAGTATTATATGTGATTCAATATACAACTTTTTTTTTTTTTTTTTTTGGAGATAACAACGGGGAACCGGGGAAAGGGGTCAAGGGTGGGTCTTTCCCACTCTATTCAATATACAACCTTATTCTCAACAATATATAACTCTTTTTGGGGCTTTGGAAAGAGGAAAAGAGGGGAAAAACACCAGCAATTGTAAAGAAGCAGGAAAATAAAAACATGGAAAAGAGGAAGATGAAAAGGGTGTCACTATTTAATTCATTTCGTTTGTCTATTTTATCACTTCCATGCCCAGCCCATCTTGTCCTTCTCCATAATACCTCCACCTCAAATTTTCTTTCCAGAAACCCCCTTCAGCAAAACAGAGACTGAGAGAGCTTGAGAGCGAAAAAAATGGCGATTTGGTGAAGAAGAGCCTTCTGTAATAAGAGGGTTTGTTTTTCCCCTGAAAACAAACGCGTTTGTTTTCATTTTGGTCACTCACAATGTGTGGTTAAAGCTGCTATTATTAAATCTAAACTGTTCAAATTTTAACAGCAGATGTGCGGTTAAAAAAAGGAAAATGTTTGTGCATCAACTAGAAATCCCTCTAGGGGATCAACTAGCATTTTTTTTTTAATTAAATGGGGTCCACCTTTCCATTGAAGAGGTAGGCCCCATTTAATTAAAAAAAAAATACTAGTTAATCCCTTAGAAGGATTTCTAGAAGTACACCAAGCAAACCCCCTTAAAAAAATAACTACATGTAAGCCGAATCCTAGTCTGACAGCCTTGCTTGCAAGTAAGAACTAATTAATTGTACTCACCGGTACGTTCGATCTCCCCTATCCCCTTCACAGGAAAATAGTTAAAATTGATGGAGGATGTAAGTAATAGGATATATTAATTATATATATCAACACCCATATTTATTTTGTGTCAACGAAAATTGATGTGGCTTTTAAAATCATCATTGGATTTATGATAGATTATTATTGACTTTTGATCCAATGATGATTTTAAAAGCCACATGATGGGAACCAAGGTGGGCCTACTTTTAAAGATCCTTTGCAAATTCCAGATGGGCCAATTACAAGACCAAGAGCTAAGAAGATCAGGGAAANTTGATGTGGCTTTTAAAATTACCATTGGATTTATGATAGATCATTATTGACTTTTGATCCAATGATGATTTTAAAAGCCACATCCATTTTAATTAACACAAGGAAGATATGGACATTGATATGTATCATTACTCAATAGGATATATTATAAGTAAGTTGCATTAAATTGACAAGTGTAGTGTTAGAATCATAACATTTAATTGATCTACATTAGCTACAACGGGTTTGTAGCTAATTCTTACAAACCAGTCTAACTAATAAAGTAACATGCATCCTTAAGCATGAGAGAAGCACATGCTTTTCTATTAATACTATTAAAAAAAATGTAATTTTTACTTGCTAAGTGATGTAGATCGGCTGGCACCACCAAAGAAGCCAGGGTTCCGAGAGGAGATAGCAATCAGATCCTCGAAAGGAAATAGTGTTCACTAGGCACTTTAGCGATAAGTGGCACATTAATGACGAAGGTCCCAACATATGAGAATTTAGCACATTAAAGACAAAGATTCGAGAATCTAACGCATTAATTATGAAGCTTCCATGAAGAGTGTACTTCTTCTCTAGCTGACGAATTTAATGGAGATTTTATTTAAATAATCAGACACATTTTATTCTATTAATTACGTTCATTAATTAGGATTTGATCTGATTGAAGATTTTATCTCATTAATTAGCTTTTCATTTGATAGTAATTTTTCTTTATAGGCTTAATTTTACTTTGGCTCCAAGAAATTGTGTTATTATAAATACGTAGCTTGAGTTGTAATAGGAGAGTTGAGTTTTATTTTGATTAGTTATCAATAAGAAATACTCAGAGTTTGGGTTTTCTCTCATTTTTGCCTTGAATCCTTGATTGACTCTTTGTTTCAAGAAGAATTGTGATTTATTTGTTGTTTGTCTTTGCGACTCACGACGTCACGCTGCATCACTAAGAAACACATGTCACTTTATTAGACTGATTTGATTATTTCCTGTATATAAGTCTCAGGAGGAGATGACCAAGATTTCTACATTAATTTATAGCTAATCACATAATTTATTTATGCATGTTTCCATTTTAACGTGCTTCCCTTTTCTGTCGTGAGTGAGCTTGGGATCACAACATGCAGCAAGACTTGCCTTATGCTACTGTGATTTTTTCCTTTTCTGCATGATAGTAGCAACTGTGAGATATCTGAAAGCCAGATTTGATAGAGATTATTCTGCTGGCGCCACAATCCTAGCTAGTAGCTAGACAAATTGGCTACATGATCATCTGGACTAGCTGGACCACAATCTTTGCTTGACAGATTTGCTGCTGTCTTTGAAGAGCTTGCTTTATTAGGCTCGGACGTTTGTACACTAACACATAGCATTGCTATTTCGGCTGGTGTGGAGGACTCGACAGGCTCCGGAGTGTCTGCATTTATTTTCGCTGTTCCTGCACTTTTGATATGAAAGCATCCTACTAGTCTAATTACTGCCTTCTTCCAAAAACTTCCATCATTTCCTTCATATGCATGTTGATGTTTCTGATGATTTATTTCTGAGCAAATTAGTGATAGTAGAAAACAAATGGTGGAAGTGGCAAAGGATATTAGATAGAGAACCCAAAAGCTTTGTAGGCTCAATCTTTGCGTTTTGCTGGAAGCTATGTTGGTTGAACACTCGTCCAGGGGAGTCAACCATTCGTCTTTCAGTTCCTTTAACTTACCATTCTCCGATAGATACAGAATGGCTTTCGAAAAATCCCTCGCTATTGGAGACCCTTTTTGGAATATCTGCATCTCGAAACAAAAAAAAAAAAAACCACTTAGGGAATGTTGAAATGAAAAAAGCTAGCTATAAATTAAGGGAAACTCATATACACAACTCACAAAGCCCAATCCTCCAAATCTGGCGGTGGGTGTGGTGCCAGTGTAGCCGTTGCAGTACTTATTGAGGAAAACTTTTTCGTATGGGAGTTCAAGAAATGCAGCAGATATATTTTTTATTTCAAATTCCCCTATGTATTTGTATTCACTGGTGACGTTCAAGATGTTGTCTGTTTTGAATGTAAGCACGTCCTTCAAATATGTCCATACAAATGAATCTCCATCGCATCCAACTTTCAAGTTGTTCTTCTTTAGCCACTCTACATTTGGAATATTGGGCTGCAGCTGTGGAACTGTCAGCATTGAAGACAGACTGGCGGTGTAGCTTGATGTCAGCACCATCACGACAAAGAGCCATAGCACAATCACCAAACGACTGAGGTTGCTATAGATTTTTTCCTCTGCAATATGAAACCACGTGTTCTATATGAGTGCTTTTGAGTCGCAATCAAAAAGCAATGTTACTGATATTGTAAGTAAGGGCTGACCATTCAGGGTTGGCAGGTCGGATTGACCTGTTAAGGGTCGAACTGAATTCGACCTATTTAGTTAAATGGGTTAAACAATTCAATTTGAACATGATCCGCTAGTGATTCAACACGATCCGCTTGACCCGTTTAATAAACGGGTCATAAACAGGATAACCCATTTGATCTGTTTAAACCTAAAAACAACATGTTTAACCCGTTTGACCCAACCTAACATGATCATTTTCGATCTAAACACAACCCGTTTCAACTTGTATTTATTATATAATAATATATATAATTTCATAAATGGGTCAACTCGTTGATGCTAAACCCTAACCCTCTAATTTCGTATTGGATTCATGGATTGTATCAAAAATTGACAGCCCTAATTATAACAAAGGGAAAAACATTAGTAACATTTGCACTATCACTCCAAAATGATTAGTCAATTTAGAACTTTTCTAGAATTTCTTATGAAGCTCAATATTTCACCTAACAATTAGACAATGTGCATGAGACTTAAACACTAATGATTATCTTTATAAACTACTCACTTTATGTGAACTATTTCTCATCTTCCTAGTATAGAACCGAAGTGTTACAGTAGTTATTGTCTATGTAGATACTTACTATGAGCAAAGAAGAGAGATGAGAAGGTGAACCAAAGGGAAGTGCTAATCTGGTTCTTCCAGGAGCCACTAAATTCAGGATTGCATTGGCGCTCCAAGAACCAAACTACGAGCATTGTGTATAGCAAGATGGCGGCAGTGGCCACCCACATTCCCAGTGTGAAGGGCTTCGTAAACATCCATGCTGACCCTTCCGGTTTCACTGGAACTATCATAGACAAACCTGACTCCGCAAACGGCAAAGTAAAATCGACGTATTGCATTCGGTCAGCTAGTAAGGTAAAGTCGCCAATCGCAGCATCATAAGACTTCCATTGCGTTTTTACCCACATGACAAGCAGAAGATCTTTTATTAGAAACAAACAAATTAATTGCAAACATATAAAATAAAATCCAGGCTATAGTACTAGAACGCGTTAATTTTAGTCAAAGAATTGTTTAAAGTCTAGATTACTGCTCTTCCAAGAGGCTTCTCTATCTGGAAAATAAACTCGAGAGGAGCCTTTTCTTTTAAAAGTAAAGACAAAATTGTTATTTCACATTTTTTAAATAATTTTGCGTTTAAAAGAACCGGCTTGTTAGTAAACAAAGATAAAAGTCTTACATAGCTAATCAATCAATAATGATATGCTTAACAGTAAACTTAAGATTCCTGAGGTCCACAATTGAATTTATTTATTTTTATTGACTTTTGACTTTCTTTATTATTTGGACCACCCAATTTAATTATGAAACTTAGACCGACTTTTTAAGCTCTAGTAAATAAAGGAACATGGCGAATCGCCACACCCAGCTGTCTCACAATTAACTAAGTAGAATACAGATTCGAAATCTTCTAACCAGATGCTAAGTAGTGATATTTATAAGGAGATGCATGTGTTTTACGTCATTCTCTTGAATATTTTTTGTTTATTATTTTTTTATAAATTTATTATTAAATCTGTAAAGCTCATATATATGTGAATTTTATATATTTAATGGTGAATTTAGACATTCCTTTAAAAATATTTGCTTTTATTTATTTTTTATATTTTTTTTAATTTACTATTAAATTTATTAGACCTACGTGTACGTACGTGGATCTCACATATTCAAGAATGAATTTAAACATTTTTGTCACATATTTTGTACAAAAATGAACAAAACACATACAACAGAACAAAAAAATAAAGCAAACATTTCTCGTTACCAAATGGGCGTACACCAATATATAGCCAGAAAAAGCAACACATAAACTAATATATAACTTAACAGGCGGAATATAAGAAGCTGTTAATATATATATATTAACAAACCTATTTTCAAGGGAATATTATTATTATTATTATTATTTTATATTTTTTCTATTCATTTTCGAGGGAATATTAATATGTGAAGTTGCTACCTTGTTATAGACGAGATGAACCAGGTCGTCGTATGTACCATTGTGGGGCTCCAATTCGTAAGGCAGATGATACTCCAAAAGGCTTAGCACCTCAAGGAAAATTTGAATGCAAAAACCATCATATTTGTTCTGATTATTTGTCTTTCCATACTCAACCCTCACAAACTTCTCGAACGTTGTTCTCCATGGAACTCCAATCTTCAGTGGCTTCGCATTTGTCGGCATTTCCCAACCTTTCGGCGGACGATTTTGTAAATTCCCAGGCCAAATTACAGGACCAGACAAATTACTAGTTCCATTTTCTATGACAGGGTTTTCTGTAAACCCATGTTCTGGTATCCAGAAATCTATCTCTTTGTATCTCTTCCCAACCACGTTTACGATCCTCAGCATGGGAGTGTCTGACGTCAGCCGCTGCCCTTCTTCGAAACGTATTTTTCCGCTTAAACCGGAGAAATTGCTTGATAACATATTTTGTAACAACTTCTTTGGACTACCCATTTTGTCTATCGCTTGTGTTACAATTCTAATGCTATCATACGCTCGCAAAGCATAAATTCCAGGGACAGAATTTTCTTCCTTTGGATATTCATTTCTGAAATTTTTTAGGAACTGGGAATAAAAATATTGATGCTTGTCGATCTCAGAATAGTTAGTCTTGATTCCTAACGAACCTTCCATTTTGGAAATAACGGAATCGTCAACTGAATCCAACAAACTTGTGATGCTTTCTGCAATAATCCAAGCTGAGTCTTTCCCTACAAGTCCCATCTGCTTAGCTTCTCTGAACAAATGAGTCACCATCTCTAACGATGACTGAAGAACGATAAAAACCCGAGATTGTATTTTGATCAGTAGCTTATCAAGCTCTTCATGGACGACGTCCCTTTCCGGATAAGACAAAAAAGAAAACGGTGGAAGAATCAAACGGTGCTCAATCTTCGAACCCACATTTTGGAGGGCCTCCGACAAAAGTTCTAACTTCCCAGAATCGCCACCGTACGGTTCGTCTTCATAAATCACGACGACCCTTTGCCAACCGTACGCTTGGACAATATCAGCAATGCATTTTATTTCTTCAGAACCGTTTTTAGCCATTTGTATTAACAAAGGCCAGCGATGTGGCATCTGTGATGGGGTAATGGCGGGTGCTGCAAATGAAATAACAGGAACTTGAGCTTCTTTTGCCACGTCGGCTACCAGAGCTGCTTCCTGCCACGTGTGCATGCCGATAATCACTTTCACCTTCTTCTTTGTAATCAGCTCTTCAGCTGCATGCAATCAGAATTCAGATATTCCATCTGGGTAAATTAACGCACTAATATTTTTAGGTCAGAGAGAAGTAATAGAATTCGTAAGAGAAATAAACTTCACTTACCATAATTCATATTTTTTCACTTTTGTAATTATATCTTTAAATTTTAAAGAGTATTAATTTATGGTTATTATATTTCAGAAATTTGCAATGTCAACCCTCTCGTTCAAATTGATGAGTGAAATTTTCAAAATACCCATATTTTTGGGACTTAACCCTAAATTTGGACCGAACAGTTGACATTGCAAACTTCTGAAATATGGTAACTCCAAATTGACACTTTTTTAAAATTTAAGGGTATAATTCCAAAAGTAATAATAAATTAGCTAGGGATGGTAAGTGAAGTTTTCCTGATTCGTAATAGATAGAGATATACTAACCAACAGAAGTAATATTTCTGTGAGGCTGCTGGATATAGAGGGAGAGATTGTGAGTCTTTGAGTTTTTGTTGAAGTTCTCAACTGCAACTTCCATGCCTATTCTCTCTTCTTTGCCTATACGGGAATTAACATCAATGATTGCACCTATGTTCGTAACTTGCTTAGCAATGACGGCTTCAGCTCCATGGTAGAGAAGGAAAAGAAAAGAGATTGTGCTGACCGTTACAACTAAGCAAGCCATTGTGCATGGGAAATTTGGTTTTGGCCCTTTTGGTTTATAGTCTGATTTCTTAATTGCTAAGCTAAATAAATGGGAATGGTTTGGAAGAAAACGAGGAATTGGTAGGAAACTTCATTTCTTTGACTTGGTTTGCTAGAAGACAACAATATTAATCGGTTACGTGTAGTTGAGGGGACTATAATACTTAATTTAATACTTGTATGAGTGTAAAAGTTTTAGTTGTTCTCTATGAGGTGACCACCAAATTCTTAATTTAATACTTGTATGATGTAGATGTTTTAGTTTAGTTGTTCTCTATGAGGTGATTACCAATTACTTAATTAATTTAATACTTGTATGATGTAGATGTTTTAGTTTAGTTGTTTTCTATGAGGTGACTACCAATTACTTAATTAATTTAATACTTGTATGATGAAGAAGTTTTAGTTTAGTTGTTATCTATGAGGTGACTACCAATTACTTAATTTAAGAAAATGCTATAACATCTACCCATGTCATTCTCTCATCTTTTTATTTTTTAAAATTACGATTGGATCTGTGGTCTCTACGTGTAGACAATCATGAGGACCACAAATCCAACAGTGATTTTAAAAAATAAAAAGATAAGAGAAGGACAAGATAAAAAAATGTAGTATTTTCTCTTAATTTAATACTTGTATGATGCAGAAGTTTTAGTTGTTTTCTACGAGATAACTACCCATGCCAAAATCAATGGTAATTGGCAATTGATCAATAACTAAAATCCAAAATTTATATATAAAAAAAAGTACAAAATTATTAGCGATGATTATGGGTTGTTGCTGATAACCCAATAATTACTTTCAATTAGGACAAAAAAACAAAAACAAAAAAACAAAAACAATAATTACTTAAACACAACACTCGCATTAATCAAAGTTATGAAAGTACATAGAAAGGGGGAAAAAGAATCATCAACATATGTTTGTATAAAAAAAAGTGGTTCAAATTTTTGGTACACATCTTTAAAATTTCTAAACATATAATTAGGACATTAGAATCTACTATGGTACAACAAGAGAACCTAAGAAATGACAACTCCGTGGAGGGGAAAATTGGGGGACCTTGGACTTGATATAGCAGTTTGTCTACCTTACATGCTAGCAGTTTGTATATCTCGAGAGGAAAACTCTATTCAAGGCGAAAGAATACCACAAATTGCCAAATACTTATATTGATATTCCTGGACTCTCCATTTCATCTAAAGCAAAATGGGCAAAATTGTAATTTCACTTATATTTGAACAATTCTGTCCCTTTTACTTCCTTGACACGCAAACATTGATGGATCGGAAGAGAAATCCTACATTTGATAATTAATTCGCTGTTTCCGCTGGGCTGTCAAAGTTGTCTTACCTGGAAGAATCCCATGCATGCAGATGCAGCCCTTCCAAATTCCAATCTTGTCAAATCCTGGTTTGGAGATTCTCACTATAATAATGAGTTAATGTTGAAGGCATTCCCTCGAGTCATTGCCAAGAAAAGTAAGACTTCATACAAGACAAAGTGAAAGATGCAAAATTCCACACTGATGTTCTTCAAGCTAACGCGTTTCTTCTTCCTTAATTCTCAGATGATATCATACGCGCATGCATACATAATAAGATGTTGATAAGGTCGTCTGATCTTGCTATTACTAAAGCCTAAACAGTACTCGATCGGCGTCCCACCCACGTACCCCATGCACCGTCAAATGCAAGTTAGCGCGGTTCCGAGAGCTTGGTTGCTGATATTTTTTCTTCTCGCTGTCTTCCATGGAGATAGGGCTGAAGCCAACAATAAGGAAGTTACGGGTATAGGTGTTATCATTGATGTTAAAACCCGTAAGGGCAAAGAAGAGAAAACAGCCATGGAAGTTGCAGCTCAAAACTACAACAACAGTAATACGAAGACTCACAAAGTGCATCTCCATTTCCGGGACGCACTTAGAGTCGCATCCGTCGGTAAGTTGTTTTTAACGAAAACTTCATATATCTCATCGAATTTTTAGTTCTTTTTGATATATTCTCATAATTTTTTAAAAAAACTATTTTGGTACTTAAACTGTTAATATCTATTACTTAACTCCATTTTGTCAGAATTTACCGTTAAATCCTGTCAAATTTTTTAAAATACTCTGTACTTTTTTAAAAAATGTTATAACAAAAAAAATCTCAAAGATTCAGACGTTGGTATTTTTGCAAATTTCAAAATCCTGACCAACGCCTAAATCCTTACAAATTTTTTTTTTTTAAAAAAATGAAGATTATTTTGAGAATTTTGACATTCCTCTGTTAGAATTTAACAAAAAATCATAGCAAATGAGGGTAAGTGAAAAAAATTTGAAGTTCAAGATATCAAATAGGAAATTTTTAAAGATTATAAGAGATATATGAAAATGGTTGAAAGTTCAAAGAGGTTATATGAAGTTTTACATTGTTTTTATAATTTTATAACTTACTCGTTAATTAATTGTTAACTTAAAAATGGGAAACTTCCTTTAATTACCTACCCTCTTTAAATTAACAATCATGCATTTTTTAATCTTCTCTTTGCAAAATGTTCAACCCCATTCAATCACCTCTACGTATAATTGTTTTTGGTTAAATTAAATGGCTAGCATATAAAATGTCTGTTCTATCCCCATAAAATTTCTAAAAACACAATTATGCCATTAGTTTAAAAAAATTTAAAAAAATCAAAATAAAACTTAAAAAATAAAAAATAAATCAGAAAAAGAAGTTGAAATGAGCTAAAAGATTAGAACATCACATTGCAAATTTTAAAAGTTTAGGGGAGACATTGAAAAGTGCTTAATAGTTTAGCGAGTAAGTGAAGTTTTTCCTTAAAAATATTAATAAGATATACGTCATTAATAATAAAATATAAGAAGTTTAAATTGTTAAAATATTAATTAAATTAGTTCTCACATTTTTATTAGCTTAAGTTATTGAAATAAGTAATGATTTAACATGACATTAAAGTCCAAGTCATAAGTTCGAAACCTAACTTCATAAATTAACTCAATCTCATTTCAATAAAATATTTTACGTGTTGGGCTCACTTGTTGAATCGGTGATTTTCCATAACAAACACAAACGAATAAAAAACAAAAAAAAAAAAAAAAGAGTTGAGACGTCGAAGTTTTTATAACCTATTAAGAAAAAGTGGTCATTTCCATATACAGTTGATTAATGCAGCTACGAGGATTTAACGAAAAAAAAAAAAAGGGAAAAATGCAAAATTGGTCCCTGTGGTTGGTCTAAATTACAGATCACTTCCTGTGGTATAAGAAAAAACTCAGAAGTCCCTGTGGTTGGCTAAAATAACAAATCACTCACTGAAGCAAATTTCCATTAGTCATTTTAACAGAGACTGTTAGTCTGCCACATCAGACCAATATAAACACAACATGTGGCATTTTAACAAAAATTATTAAAAAATACTAATTATAAAAAAAAAACTCATAAATTAAATTAAAAAAATAATTAAAAAAATAAGAAAATGAAAGGAGGCTGCCGGCAACCACCCCTTGTTGGTGGTTGGCAGCAGCCTGACCATTGGTGGCCAAGAATGGTGGCACGCCATCCTCAGCCACCTCTGGGGTGGCTCGTCGGCCACCCTAGCAGTGGGGGTGGCTCGAAGGCCACCCCTAGATCCGGCTAAGGGTGGCCTACGAGCCACCCCCTGCTCATGGGGGTGGCTGCACGCCACCCCAGCGTGTTACAAGGATTCCGCAACTAGAAACTAATTATAATATTCTAATTGAAATACTAAGCTATATTAAGAGAGTAATATTAGAAACCACATTTGTATTCTAAATTATTTCACAATGTTTATGTGACAGTCTTTACCAACATCCCTTGGATAAATCTTTGTTTAAAAAAAAATAAAAAATTCACAGGATTGTAGGTAGGACTGCTACGTTAGGATTATAGGATAGTTGTCCCACAACTATCTCACAATGCTGACATGACAATCTTAACCAACCTTTGGATTAGTCGTTTAAAAAAAAAAAAAAATCAAAAGACATTGGTTGAAACTTCAATGTTGACGTGATACTTCAAATCAACTATTGAATCTTATTTTTATTTAACAATAATTAATACAAGAGTTAGTTTGGATTGAATGAACATCGGATAGAATTATATTAACCAGCATTTCTATTTTCATTTACCAACTTGTTTTAGCATTACAATAAGAAAGTCATTATATATTACTATTGTTTAATAATAAAATATACCAACAATTTACATTAATGGAATCTCTAAATTTTGGTATAGCAGCTGAAGAGTTTTTTTGTTTTTTTGTTTTTTTGAATAGCTGAAGAGTTGATCAGAGAGAAGAAGGTGAAAGTGATTATTGGCACGCACACATGGCAGGAAGCCGCTGTAGTAGCCGACGTTGGAGGGCAAGCTCATGTTCCGGTCATTTCGTTTGCAGCACCGGCCATCAACCCACCTCTGACGTCACTCCGTTGGCCTTTTTTGATGCAAATGGCTAAAAACGGTTCCGACCAAATAAAGTGTATTGCAGATATTGTTCAGGCCTGCAATTGGCGAAGGGTCATAGCGATTTATGAAGATGAACCATACGGTGGCGATTCCGGCAAGTTAGCAATTTTATCTGAGGCTCTCCAAAATGTCGGGTCGGAAATTGAGTACCGTTTGGTTCTCCCACCACATGCCTTGGTGTCCGACCCGGAAAATGGTGTCCGAGAAGAGCTGGTTAAGCTACAGAACAAAACAAAGTGTCGGGCTTTTATAGTTCTTCAGTCGTCATTAGAGATGGCGACCCATTTGTTCAGAGAAGCTAAGCAGATGGGACTTGTGGGGGATGACTCAGCTTGGATTATTGCTGACAACATTGCAAATTTGCTGCACTCTGTTAATGACTCTGTTTTATCCTCTATGGAAGGTGCATTAGGAATCAAGACCAAGTACTATTCTGGGAATCAAGATTTTTATGCCCTGTTTCGAAAAAATTTCATAACTGAATATCCGGAGGAACATAACTCCGACCCGGGAATTTATGCGCTGCGAGCATACGACAGCATTAGAATTGTTATACAAGCGATAGAGAAAATGACTGGTAACATTACCAGTCAAAAGATGTTGTTAGAGAATATGTTGTCAAGCCATTTCTCTGGTTTTAGTGGAAAAATACATTTTGAAGATGGCCAGCTGTCAGACACTCCTAGATTTACAATTATTAACGTTGTTGGGAACAACGGGAAGGGATACGAGGAAATAGACTCTTGGACTCCAAAAACTTTGGCCGGCTGTCGAGTAATTTGGCCGGGGAAATTAAACCGGACTCCGAAAGGTTGGGAAATGCCTACTCATGCAAAGCCACTGAAAATTGGAGTCCCAGGACGAACAAAATTTGACAAGTTTGTGAAAGTTGAGTATAAGGAGAAACCGAATCAGAATCAATATGATGGTTTCTGCATTCAAATTTTCAGAAAGGTGCTGGAACTCTTAGAGTATGATCTGCCTTACGAATTTGAGGCAAATAATGCCTCCTACACTGATCTGGTTTATCATGTCTATAATAAGGTAACAACTTTTTCTCCGCCATTTCTCATTGACAAGTCCTTATTATGTTTTCTATGTGCACATTCTATGTACTGATTTTACCATAAACAGGAAGCAGTATTCTATTGCCATTTCAAAACATGCAGGTTGAAAAATAGTGTTTTCAAAATGCAATGAATGAAAATGTGAATATTAAAACGTAATTAAGCATTTTATATAAAAATTGTTGTTCGGATTTTAAAATTGTGCCTTTTTAAAAACACTTCCTTGTATGGGGTTTGAAAAAGTGGATTTTTTCACATTTTCAAACCATTATTTATTTCAAACGCACTCCCAAATGTAATACTTTTAATAATTTTGTTTTGGAAAAACTTTACTTAACATCCTCGATCTTTTATCACTTTTGTAATTATACCCTTCCGTCCAAATTAATTAGTAAAATTTTCAAAATACCTTTAAGATGTTTATAAAATTACAAAATTAAAAATTAAAAAATAATAATAATAAAGATAGAGGTATTTCGAGATTTAACGTTGAATTTTGACTGGAGGGTTGACATTGCAAAATTTTAAAAGATAGTAACCCTAATATGACATTTTTTTTTAAGTTAATGGGTATGATTACAAAAGTAATGACAGATCAGGGATGATAAGTGAAGTTTTTTCATTTTATTTAAGAACACTCTCTTTCCTTTTCTTTTTTTTTCTCTCTCTCTTTTATATGGTTACAATCATTCGTTCTAATTAAGATTGTATGCTTGTTATGTGGGTTGAAATACAATAAAAGAGTTATGATGCTGTCATTGGCGACATAACTATACTTACCGACCGGTTGCAATATGCGGATTTTACACTTCCATATACTGAGTCAGGTTTGGCGATGATACTTCCAACAAAACCTGAAGGGTCGCCATTGACGTTTACCAAGCCTTTCACCTGGAGAATGTGGGTGGTGACGGGTGCCCTCTTGCTGTACACAATGATCATTGTTTGGTTCCTTGAGCACCAATCCAATCCAGAATTTGGTGGCCCATGGAAGAACCAAATTAGCACTGCACTTTGGTTTACCTTCTCCTCTCTATTCTTTGCTCATAGTAAGTATCATTATCAATCTACTGATTTCTAGCTTAATATCTGTTATGATTCTAAATATCTCAAATGGCTTAAGTACAATTTTAACCATATATATATATATATATATATATATATATATATATAATTCAATGTTACTGCTGGATGTAGTCTAAATTATTTAGACCTTGGGTTGTGTTGACAGAATGATTTTCATTAGTTAGAAACCAGTTAGTAGGGAACTGGATATCTGCCCATGAATGGTTGTAGGGACATGAACGTCCGATTGGGTTGGTGACTCTGAATTAACAAAGTCTGATTTCTTGGACTCTTTTGGACGCACCAAAGTTTAGGTTGGTTTTAGTGCATTTATAAGAGATCCTATAGATTAAAGCTAATATATATATATATATATATATAAGTTATTGGGCACCCTTAATTTCCTTGTGAGTCGGTTTTTAAAAATGAATTCTATCAAAAGTTTATATTATTTGGCATCAGAACCAGTCACCATATCGAGTATGGGATCGGATGCAGTTCGTTAAGTATGAGATTGAACGAGTTCCGGATGTACAACTTGTAGGCTAGATTTGAATGGGCATAGTATTAAGTCATTGAAAATTTTGAGAATGTTTATGAATTGAAGAAACATTGCTTTACTTAAGATTTGAAAGCACTCATACAACTTTGTTTCATGTTTCAGGGGAGGAAGTCCACAACAACTTAACACGTACGGTTGTTGCAGTGTGGCTCTTTCTGGTGTTGATTCTAACCTCGAGCTACACTGCTAGTCTGTCTTCAATGCTCACAGTGCAACAACTGCAACCAAATGTTACAGATATTGAGTGGTTGAAGATGAACAACTTGAAAGTGGGCTGCGATGGCGATGCGTTCGTACAGAAATACATGACGGATGTGCTCAACTTCAAGCCGGAGAATATCGTTACCGTCGGAGACAAAGACGAGTCCTACCTAAAGGAATTCAAAAGCAACAATATAGCTGCTGCCTTTTTTGAACTCTCGTATGAGAAAGTTTTCCTCGATAAGTATTGCAAGGCATTCACTTCCACCATACGTACAGCCAGATCTGGAGGATTGGGATTTGTGAGTGTGTTTTAATTTGTTTGTGCGTTTTCCATGCATATATACATTATTGTTTGAGTTTTCATGCATCCTTTTGAATCTTCTTTTGCTCCCCATACAGGCCTTCCAGAAAGGCTCGCCATTTGCCAGGGATTTTTCTAAAGCCATTCTAACGCTATCGGAGAAGGGAGAATTAAAGTCACTGGAAGATAAATGGTTGACTCCCTCGCATGAGTGCTCACCCAACATAACATCCAGCAAACCAGGAAGCATGAGCTTCCGGAGTTTTAAGGTTCTCTATCTG
>FXXK01000510.1:127570-151938 GCA_900184695.1 Betula pendula | reverse complement strand
AAAAAAATGTATATATATATATATATATATGATAATTAAGGTAAAATCAAAAAGTAAATCTATAATATAATATAATATGAACTATTTTCTGGTTCAAACAAACTCAAGTTGGAAATCAAGAAAGCCACCATGCCCTAGCAATTATATATTAACTTTTAGCATTTTGTTACCAATGACTTTATTGCCAAACACTATACCCTTTTGGGTTGCAAAACGAACTCAAATTAGAAAATTGGGATACCATCCTAGCCCCAGTAATATTATATTAGCTTTTAGCAATTTGTTACTGGCGACCATTTACAATCCACTAGTTGATTGTATTATTTACGAATCCCACGGTATTTTGAGTTTATATCAAACGTTGTAAACTCTTCCATTCATACAGCTTCACATCTACATTCATACCAAATACATCGAGAATTACTATAGAAGATCTGACTGTTACTGCAGTAATGGTGAACATAAAAACTTACTTTAAACCCATTTCTTGCAAATAATTATGCATGATTTAACACTGATACTCAATTTCCATCCAAGTGAATGTTCCATTCCCATGTAAGTTGTGCATACAAAATATACAACCACTACTAATAGGAAAGCATATCTATCTCAACATTTTCTAGATGATCTAATCACATGATACATGACCATACAGCTTAAAAGACCTTTCCAACTTCACACGACGAAAGATATTATCTTCCATCAAAAGTACAGCAGAAAGAATATCTTGGAAACAATCCAATAGGTAAATAATCTTACTCATCTTATACAAAACCTATTCAAGATGAACAAATAGATAAATAAAACAAATGCATAGCACTTCTGTTGCAGAAGAATAGCCTTATCTTCTAACTGCTGCATAACAGAACATGCACTTAGATACATTCACCAAATTATAGGATAACACAAAGTACCTTTCACATCCTGCGTCAACAGCGACATCAGGGCTTTATGCACAGCATCACGCTCCACAAATTCTTCTAAAGGATGAAAGAAATCCAATATCAGATCCCTATAAAACCAATGGCATGGCCACATGAAGCCCAGGGGGAGCCATGGCCCCTGTAATGGACTGAGAAATCTCAACATGTAAAACATTTTACATTGATACCTAGAAAGTTATTTCTTTTGATCGGCAAAACTTTTTGTATGAAGTCCAAAATCACTCACTTTCATTTAACTAAAGTCACTCTTTTGGACTTTCAAGGATACGCCTGGAAAGTTATTTCTTTTGATCGGCACAACTCTTTTTAGGAAGTCCAAAATCATTACTAATCTCCACAACAATTTACTCATACTTATTCATCGTTAGTATAATTTCTATCACCAACTTATCACTTTAAGTTATCCCAAACCAAAGTGGAAATTGGCAAAACAATCTAAGCTTAGTCTATTACTTTTGTCTTAACTTCAAAGCTTCTTGTCGCAATGCATCCAGATACAGTGCCTTCAGTATAAAGACATTGCAAAATTATCAAAGTTCTTTTTCTCTGTTTTATCTTTTATCAAAATGTTAGCTTTAATTTGCATATTGTTTGAATTGCATTTATGATAATCTGCGTGGTACTATAAATATCATAAAACACACATATTTTTGATCACCATAATTTTAGTTCCCCCCCCCCCTACTGCATAAAAAGCAAGAAAAATACCACAGAATACACAATTCAAAGCCGTAATTTACCTGCTGCAAGGAGTTGCACAAGAATGTCTACAATTTTGGCAATATGTTCCGGCGTATCCTTGCAGAAAAGGGAAGTCCCCTAATTGCTTGCACCCGAACCTGTACAATAGAGTAGCATTAAAAAACACTCACATCTTCGAAAGAATAACAAAGCACCATTTCCCACATTTTCTCAGCAACCAAATAAAGCTATGTATAATATGACATGCTATTAATAGGTTTTTGTATAGAATTACTGACCCCAAGCTCTTCTTCTTCAATCAAATCGAGATGCGTGTCGATGACAGGGCCGGAGAGAGTGGGGAAGAACTTGAAGAACCTGGGGATGAACTGCGCGGCCAATTGCTTAGCATTGATGCTCGACTTGGCCGTGTCGATGATCCCCTGGTAGTCCTTCACATTCTGCAACAACCCAAACAAAGCCATAACCCATCTGGTACAGGAACCCCAGCTATAGCGTGTGGGCTCAACAAAACCCTAGAAAAAGCAGAAAGAGTGTAAATTATCACGGAAGCGAACCTGGGACTTGTCTTTGGCCTCGTTCAGACTCTCCACGTACTGGTAGAGTTCCTCGATGTGCTTCGAGTCGCCGGCCGCCGAGGCATCGCTCTAGCAAACCAAGTCAAAGAAATGAAGTTTCCTACCAATTCCTCGTTTTCTTTCAAACCATTCCCATTTATTTAGCTTAGCAAGAAACCAGACTATTTCCCAAAACCAAATTTCCCACAATGGCTTGCTCAGTTGTAATGGTCAGCACAATATTCTCTTTTCTTTTCGTTCTCTACCATGGAGCTGAAGCCGCCATTGCTAACCAAGTTATGAACATAGGTGAAATCATTGATGTTAATTCTCGTACAGGCAAAGAAGAGAAAATAGGCATGGAAGTTGCCGTTCAGTACTTCAACAAAAACTCAAAGACTTACAATGTCTCCCTCTATATCCGGCAGCTTCAAAGAGTAACTTCTGTTGGTTAGTATATCTCTATCTATTACTAATTTTATCACTTCGAACTTCATTTTCGCTTACCATCTTTTATTATTTTTATAATCATACTTATAAACTTTAAAAAATATTAATTATAAATTATCACTTTTTAAAAATTTATAATATTAATTTTTCTATTTAAATTCAATCAAAAAATCAAACCATTAATAAATAAAATCTCTAAAATATTTATAAAATTACAAAAATATATTAATTTAATAATAAAAAAATTTAAATAAAAAAACCAAAAAGATAAGAGTATTTTGGGATTCCACTTTTCCTTTAGGATTTAAAAATAAATTTGAACAAAAAAATTAATATTACAATCTTTTAAAAATTAATAACTTTAAATTAATACTTTTTAAAATTTAAAAGTAGAATTTCAAAAATAATATGAAATATCATATATGGTAAGTCAAGTTTTCCTGACTTAAAATATATTAGTACATTTACCCCAGATTGAAATATCTGAATTCTGATTGCATGCACGCAGCTGAAGAGATGATTAAAGAGAAGAAGGTTTGGCATGCACACGGGGCAGGAAGCAGCTCTGGTAGCCGACGTGGCAAAAGAAGCTCAAGTTCCTGTTATTTCATTTGCGGCACCCGCCATTACCTCAAGAACTAAAATGCCTTACTGATGGTCTTCAGCTGGCCTTTCTTAACATAAATGGCTAAAAACGGTTCTGAAGAAATAAAATGCATTGCTGATATTGTCCACGCGTACGGTTGGCAAAGGGTCGTCGCGATTTATGAAGACAAACCGTACGGTGGCGATTCCGGCGAGTTAGAACTTTTGTCGGAGGCCCTCCAAAGTGTGGGTTCGGAGATTGAGCACCGTTTGATTCTTCCACCATTTTTTTTTTTTTGGCCTGATCCGGAAAGGGTCATCCAATAAGTGATAGATATTCTATTTATGACCCTTTATGTCACATATAATTATGAATTATTTCATAATTATAATTACGATGTCACATATAATTATAATTATTTTATAATTATAATTACGGTCTTTGATTTTTTTATTCTAAATATAGAGTTCATATGGAATCAAACTTGATTGCAAATTGATCTGATTGCAATCTATTTAAATTCAAATCAATTTATTTCTTGATGGGAGGAATAATTAAAGCTGATGAATTGATTGAGGGTTCCTGACTTAGCCTATAAATATAGTGCCTATGTATTCTATCAATACGGCTTAAGGTTAGGAATAGGTCAGAAGACACCTCAATATTTATTTTATTTGTTTCATATTGTTGGAGGCTGCTTGTTCCTATTTTGTGAAAATTTTACTTCGCTTGAGCAAACAATGGCTGGAAGTAATCCTAAATCACTTCAATTTTTCCGCTGCGTATTTAATATATAAAGTTTGTTATTTTATGAATATGCTAACATGTGGTATTAAAGCCTCTTTCAGGCTATTTTGCTCAATATTAAGTTATTATTCTCAAGTATGCCTGAATATCTATTGATTTTTATTTGGTCATATTGTGAAATTTTTGTACTGAGTTTTACGACAAAATCCTCAAAAGGCTGAATATGTTCTAATTTTTATTGGGTCATATTGTGAATTTTTTTTGTGCTGATTTTTACGGCAAAGTTCACTGTGCCGTAAGACTTGTTGCTGGAGCAGATCTACAAATCCACGTTTCAGCAAAACCCCACACTGCCGTAAGAAGGAGACCCATTGAACCCATGAAGAACTGCCGCATAAGAACCCGCACCCATCCCTAAAGGGCGGCGGCACTGCCGCATAAGGACCCGCAGCCAAGTTTCTGTGACTGGCGGCCCGTGACACAGTAAACGGCAGCCCTTTACGTGTGGGTAAACAGCGACTCTGTACAGGGTCGCTGTGGTTTGATGGGCAGCAGCCTTTTCATGGCCGTCGCATAAAGAAAACTCGCTGTCTCACCTAAGTGGCAGCCCTTGTGGCCGGCGCATGAAGGTGGGCGGTGCTTGAGGAAGCAGTGGCGCCAATTTTGGGGGTAACGGGTCATCACTTCGAGCGGGTCACAGCATCTCTTCGAGTAGGGTTTTGTTTTGGGTCGGGTCATAAGGTAGAGGGCCGGGTCTTGGGTTGGTCTGCCGGCCCACTGGGTTTTAAAAAAAAAAAAAAATTTGGATCAATAAGTGGGCTGACTCGTTTGGGCCAGCCCAGTACAGTAACCCAATCCAACAGAGCACTGGCCCAACCCGAAAGCAGACCGACCCATGAAACTGGGCTGACCCGCCCAGCACTGTAGCCCATCCGGTTATTCAAAAAAAAAAAAACTCAGTTTTTTAGGGCCAATGTGGGTTGAACATGGGTTCTCCAGGTTCATAAGGCTAGCCCAAGACCATCATGCTATGCTTCCTTGTATGTTATAGTGTTAAATTTTTATTTAATTTATAATTTACACTATTCTCAAGCTATAACTTTTATGGGCTTGTGGTGTTTTGAACTTTAGTTATCAAAGCCCACTAGCAAGACCATTAAGCTATGCATCTTTTATGATTTAATGATGCAGTTTTATTCATGTTATATTTATGCTGTTTAATATTTAAATTGTATGAACTTAGAAATACTCTTGGATATTTATATTGCTTAATGTAAATTTTTGCTTGATGCTTGGACCTAAGAATAATTAACTGAACCACACATGTTGATAAATATTTACGATACTATCTAAAAATACAATGTCTAGGAAAGTCTTGAGATTTAAGTGCATCCATTGTGAGACCCCTCACTTTCTTGGGAACCGACCTGGTTGTTTTTTGAAAAAATACTGTTACCACACCTTCATATTGGTTGGTTTTATTCCTAGGACCTTTACTTTGGCATACATTCAGTTATTAAGTGTTAATGAAGTAGTGATTATCACAACAATTTTGGGAGAGCCACAGCATCCCAATTTTGTTATGATAATTACATTAAGATTATGTGAACTTCATAAAGAAAATTAACATCGTGTTGTGATTAATTCATAAATTTAATTGTCAATCCTCACAGGGACGTTTTTATTTTTATAACTTAATTAGAATAAGATAATAAATTTAACATTAAAAAATAAAATTTCTTTCGGTTGCCCACAGATATGGAGAATTTTATTTATTAACAGTTAAATTTATTAGTCTTGTTAATAAGAGAGTAAATTTCATGCGTGATGCAACCTTTGCCCACAGGTAGGTTGAAATTTATTATTAAATTGACATTTGTTAATTTAAATAAAGTTATTTCATAGCAATAAAGTAATTTTTTATTTTCCTTGATAATTGCAACTATTTTTTCTGCTTTGATTGATACTGTTCCGATGCTAAATGGTAATAATTTTTCTGAATGGAAATAAAATCTGCTTTTTACTTTGGGGTGCATGGAACTTGACTTGACGCTCCGTGAAGACGCACCACCCGCCCTCACGGACAAAAATACGCCAACAAAGATTGCTAAACATGAACGGTGGGAGCGATCTAATCGCTTGAGTCTTATGTTTATGAAATATCATGTCATTAAAGACATTCGAGGTTCTATTCCTGAATGCACCAAGGCTAAGGAATTTATTAAAGCTGTTGAGAAACAATTTGTCAGTTCTGATAAAGCCTTAGCCAGCACCCTAATGAAAAAGCTGTCAAGCAAAACCTTTAACAATTTCAGAAGTGTGCGAGAGCACATTATGGAAATGAGGGACATGGCTGCTCAATTAAAGTCCCTAGAGGTTGATATATCTGAGTCGTTCTTGGTGCATTTCATACTGAATTCTCTCCCTTCAGAATACAACCCTTTCAAAATTTCTTACAACACGCATAAAGATAAATGGTCAGTAAATGAACTTATGACCATGTGTGTTCAAGAAGAAGAGAGACTAAAGCATGAGAAGCTTTACAGTGTTCATATGGCTACTCATGATAAGGGAAATGCCAAGAGAGGCAATCATGCCCACAAACCCAAGAAGGATAACAAGTTGTCAATAAAGAAAACTGACAAGAATGATGCTTGTTACTTCTGCAAGAAGAGTGGGCATATGAAGAAGGATTGCCAGAAGTACAAAAGATGGCTCGAAAAGAAATGTATTATCATCTCTCTTGTTTGTCATGAATCTTTTTTTGTTGAGGCTCTTAATAATACATGGTGGATTGATTCGGGTTCTACAATCCACATTGTCAACACAATGCAGGGTTTTCTCAACACAAGGAAACCAGCAAGCAATGAACAATGTGTTTACTCCGGCAATAAATTGTTTTCAAAAGTGGAAGCGGTTAGGACTTTCAGGCTGATTTTGAAATCCAGATATATCTTGGATCTGGATAATGTATTTTTTATTCCAATTTTTTCAAGGAACTTAATTTCTGTTTCCAAATTGGATTTTTTTGTTATGGATTTTCATTTGTTAATTCAACCTTTAGTATTTTTAAAGGTGAAAATTTTATTGGTGGTGGAATAAAAGTTGATGGATTATTCAAAATCGATTTAGATTCCAATTTTGAAAACAACTATTTATCACTGCATGCGGAGGTTGGCATAAAGAGGAGTCTCATGAATGAGAATTCTGCTTTGTTATGGCATACGAGATTGTGACATATCTCCATAGAGCGAATCAAAAGGTTAGTAAATGACGGAGTTTTAAAAACTCTTGATTTTACTAATTTTGGTACTTGTGTGGATTGCATAAAGGGAAAGCAAACCAACAAGACCACTAAAGGTGCCAAAAGGAGTTCTGACATTCTTGAAATCATACACACTAATATCTGTGGGCCTTTTCCTACTCCCTGCCTCAATGGTCAAAAATATTTTATATCTTTTATGGATGACCATACAAGGTTCATGTATCTCTATCTTCTAAATGATAAGGCTGAAGCATTAAATGCTTTCAAAACCTATAAGGTAGAAGTAGAGAAACAAAAGAAAAAGAAAATCAAGATCGTAAGATCTGATAAAGGCAAGTACTATGGAAAGTACACAGAAAGGGGACAAATGACAAGTCCATTTGCAAAATTCCTTGAAGGTGAAGGCATNCCAAAATGGTAGTTCATGACATTCTTGAAATCATACACACTAATATCTGTGGGCCTTTTCCTACTCCCTGCCTCAATGGTCAAAAAATATTTTATATCTTTTATGGATGACCATACAAGGTTCATGTATCTCTATCTTCTAAATGATAAGGCTGAAGCATTAAATGCTTTCAAAACCTATAAGGTAGAAGTAGAGAAACAAAAGAAAAAGAAAATCAAGATCGTAAGATCTGATAAAGGCAAGTACTATGGAAAGTACACAGAAAGGGGACAAATGACAAGTCCATTTGCAAAATTCCTTGAAGGTGAAGGCATTGTTGCTCAATACACAATGTTTAGCACACCACAACAAAATGGTGTGGCAGAAAGAAGGAATCGCACTCTTATGGACATGGTTAGGAGCATGATTAGTAATTCTCAGCTACCTTTATCCCTATGGAGTGAAGCTTTAAAAACTACTGTGTATGTATTAAACCGGGTCCCGTCCAAGGCTGTCCCTAAGACACCTTTTGAATTATGGAATGGATGAAAACCAAGTTTAACTCACTTACACATATGGGGTTGTCTTGCTGAAGTGAGAATTTATAATCCAAATTTAAAGAAATTAGACCCAAGGACAACCAGGGGTTATTTTATTGGCTATACAGTAAACTCCAAAGGATTTAGGTTTTACTGTCCTTCTCATAGTCCTAGAATTGTTGAGTCCATAAATGCAAAATTTCTAGAGGATTCTGAACTTAGTGTTTATCCTCAAAGGATTGAATTAGAGGAAGCACAAGAGTTGACTGGAGCTTCTTTATCTCAAGGACGCTTGATTATGTTTAAGGAAAATCAAACTGATTACCTTGAACCACAATCAAATTCAGAACAGCCAACTTATGATGAACAAGTTCAGGTTGAACCTACTCAACCTCTGCTAAATGCGGAGGAAGTAGGATTAAGAAGATCCTCTAGAACAAGTCAACCAGCAATCTCTAGTGATTATGTTGTATACCTCCAACAGTCCGATTTTGATGTTGGGCCTAAGAATGATCCAAAATCGTTTTCACAAGCCATGAGTGGAGATCACTCCGCATTTTAGTTCAATGCCATGAAGGAAGAGATGGAATCCATGGCTAAAAATCAAGTCTGGGATCTCATTGACTTACCAAAGGGAGCTGTAGAGGGTTTACAAAACCAAGATAGATACTTCTAGTAATGTTGAACGATATAAAGCTAGACTTGTAGCCAAGGGTTTCACTCAAAAGGAAGGCATTGATTATCATGAAACTTTCTCTCCAGTATCAAAGAATGATTAATTTAGGATAATCATGGCATTAGTAGCTCATCTTAATCTAGAGCTACATCAAATGGATGTGAAAACAACCTTTCTAAATGGTGATCTTGAAGAGGAGGTTTACATGAAACAACCTAAAGGTTTTGATGATAACAGTCAGAAAACTTGCGAACTAAGGAAATCTATTTACGGGCTAAAACAAGCCTCCCGTTAATGGTATATTAAATTTCACAAGATTATTACCTCATATGGTTTTACTGAGAACCTTGTTGATTAATGTATATATCTTAAGGTCAGTGAGACTAAAGTTATCTTTTTAGTCCTGTATGAAGATGATATTTTGCTTGCAAGTAATGATTTAGGTTTGCTACATGAGACCAAAGGGTTCCTCTCTCAAAACTTTGAAATGAAGGATTTGAGTGAAACTTCTTATGTCATTGGCATAGAGATTCACAGAGACAGAAAACAAAGAATATTACAACTGTCTCAGAAGGCCTACATTGAAAAGGTTTTGGAGAGATTTAGATTGAAGAACTGTAAAGCTTCAGTAGCACCTATCATTAAGAGGGATATATTCAGTAATGATCAATGTCCCTGAAATGCATTGGAACAAGAGCAGATGAAAGACATTCCATATTCATCTGCGGTAGGCAGCCTATTGTATGCACAGGTTTGCACTAGACCTGACATTGCAATGGTAGTTGGAATGTTGGGTCGATATCAAAGCAACCCAGGACTGGAACATTGGAAAGCTGCAAAGAAAGTCATGTGGTATTTGCAAGAAACGAAGGACTACAGTTTGACATACAAACACACTGACCATTTTGGAGGTGGTTGGATATTCAGATTCAAATTTTGCTGGATGTGTAGATAACAGAAAATCTACTTTAGGATATATTTTTCTCCTTGCTGGAGGGGCTATATCCTGAAGAAGCAGCAAGCAGACTAAAGTTGTTACATCTACAATTGAGGCAGAATTTATTATGTGCTATAAAGCCACTACACAGGCACTTTGGTTGAGAAATTTTGTTGGTGGTCTCAAGATTGTCGATTCTATAGAGAGACCAATCAAGATCTTCTGCGATAATCGTGCTGCCATATTCTTTTCCAAAAATAATAAAAGTGGAAGCAGAAGTAAACATATCGACATCAAGTACCTTCGTGTAAGAGAGAATATCAAAAGACATGAAGTGTTCATTGAGCATATAAGTACTAAATTGATGATTGCGGATCCTATGACTAAAGGTTTACCGGTAAAGCTATTTAAAAGTCATGTGGAACATATGAGACTCATTGATTTATCATGTACTTAGTTTGTTTTAGTCTATAGACATCAAGTTAATGTAATAAAGTTTTGTGCACATTTATTACTTTATCCATGAGGATGAAAATAAAGTTTGGATCCAAATAACTTATGAGAAATTTATTCATAAAGTTTTGTTTGCCCATATGGTACTCATTTAGGGGATATTATATATTGTAATACATGGAAGGGACGACTTATCATATAAAAGTTTTACCGCCATGATTCATGTGTAGTATTCCTTGTGTGAGTGGAAGGATTCCATGAATGGTTGGAATAAATAAAGTAATGGTCATATATAAAATTGAACACCGACATAAAGAATTTATGTGTCATAAGGGCCGAGTGGGAGAATGTTAGATATTCTATTTATGACTATTTATGTCACATATAATTATAAATTATTTCATAATTATAATTACGGTGTTTGATTTTCTTATTCCAAATATAGAGTTCATATGGAATCAAACTTGATTGCAAATTGATCTGATTGCAATCTATTTAAATTCAAATCAATTTATTCCTTGATGGGAGGAATAATTAAAGCTGACGAATTGATTGAGGGTCCCTGACCTAGCCTAGAAATACAGTACTTGTGTATTCCATCAATAGGGCTTAAGGTTAGGAATATGTTAAAAGACATCTCAATATTTATTTTATTTGTTTCATATTACTAGAGGCTGCTTGTTCCTATTTTGTGAGAATTTTACTTCGCTTAAGCAAACAATGGCTAAAAGTAATTTTAAATCACTTCAATTTTTTCGCTGCGTATTTAACATAGAAAGTTTGTTATTTTATGAATATGCTAACAAGAAGAGCTTGATAAGCTAGTGAAAATACAATCTCGGGTTTTTATCGTTCTTCAGTCATCGTTAGAGATGGCGACTCATTTGTTCAGAGAAGCTAAGCAGATGGGACTTGTAGGGAAAGACTCGGCTTGGATAATTGCAGAAAGCATCACAAGTTTGCTGGATTCTGTTGACAATTCCATTATTTCCTCCATGGAAGGTTCGTTAGGAATCAAAACTAACTATTCCGAGATCGGCAAGCATCAATATTTTTATTCCCAGTTCCGAAAAAAATTCAGAACTGAATATCCAGAGGAAGATAATTCTGTCCCTGGAATTTATGCTTTGCGAGCGTATGATAGCATTAGAATTGTAAGACAAGCGATAGACAAAATGGGTAGTCCAAAGAAGTTGTTAAAAAATATCTTATCAAGCAATTTCTCCGGTTTAAGCGGAAAAATACGTTTCGAAGAAGGGCAGCGGCTGACGTCAGACACTCCGATGTTGAGGATCGTAAACGTGGTTGGGAAGAGATACAAATTAAAGAGATAGATTTCTGGATACCACAACATCGGTTTACAGAAAACCCTGTGACAGAAAATGGAAGTAGTAATAATTTGTCTGGTCCTGTAATTTGGCCTGGGAATTTACAAAATCGTCCTCCAAAAGGTTGGGAAATGCCGACAAATGCGAAGCCACTGAAGATTGGGGTTCCAGGGAGAACAACGTTCGAGAAGTTTGTGAAGGTTGAGTATGGAGAGGCAAATTATCAGAACAAATATGATGGTTTTTGCATTCGAATTTTCCTTGAGGTGCTAAGCCTTTTGGAGTATCATCTGCCTTACGAATTGGAGCCCTACAATGGTACATACGACGACCTGGTTTATCACGTCTATAACAAGGTAACAACTTCCCTTTAAAATAGGTTTGCTAATAATTTTTTTTTTAACAGCTTATTATATTCCGCCTATTAAGTTATATATTAGTGTATGTGTTGCTTTTTCGGATATACATTGGTGTACGCCCATTTGGTAACGAGAAATGTTTATTTTCATGTATTTTTATATTTTTTGTCTATCTATGTATAAAAGATGTACAAATTTATTATTAAATATGTGAGATTTAAGTACATGTAAGTCTCAAAGATTCCATAATGAATTAAAAAAAAAAAAAAAAAATGACTCCTTCTCCTTGAATATATCATTACTAATTAGCATCTGGTTAGAAGATTCCGAATCTGTATTCTACTTAATTACTTGTGAGCCAGCTGGGTGTGGGGACTCGCCATGTTTCTTTATTTATTAGAGCTTAAAATGTCGGTCTAATAGTATTCCCAGCAGCTTCCCTATCATTTTTCCTAAATTTTTTTAAATTTAGGGAACCAAACTACTTTTTAGTTCCCTATTTAAAAACACCCCACAATAGATTCCCTAACCATTTCCCTATATCACTAAAATAATATTTTTTACTTTTAACATTATTATTATTTTTTTTTTCCAGATTTCTTCTTCTTCCTCCAATCACTCTCTAGCGGTCTCCCTCTCTCGTCTCCGTCGCCGTCGCTCTCGTCTCCGTCGCTCTCTGTCGTCTCCGATCTGTCTCCGGCTCTCTCCCTCTCGTCTCCGTCGCTCTCTCTATCATAGGTTTCCATGCTTTGAATTTTCACAACTGGCGTAGAAATCAGCCTGTTCGAGAACAACACAGCGAGTCATCTCTTGCTCTCGTCCATGGATTCGTCTTCTTCTTCGTGCTCGTTTTAATCTTCCACGTCGTCGTCTCTGCACCTAGCCATGGCGGCCTTGGTGGGGGCGTCACTGATGGCCATCTCGGCCTTCTACATCCACAAGCGCAGCGTCGACCAGGTCCTCTAGCGCCTTATCGATATCCGCCGCAAGCCCTCTCGCAGTGCCGGTAACGGGTTTGTCATCGAGTATGATGATGAGGCAGAGGAGGAAGAGGAAGAGGAAGAGGAAGCGGAAGCAGAGGAAGAAGAGCGAGACGATGACGGAGGGTACGGCTCCGACGGAGAGATAGCGGTTGATCGGAAAATGTGGGTGGGGAAGTGGGGAAGAAAGGAGAGGATGCGTGAAGAAGAGAGGGGGTCAGGCGTCAGAGGAGAGAGAGTTTCGAATTTTTTGATTAAATTATTGACAGGGTTTTGAACAGTTGAACCTAATACATTGGGTTTAACTGTTCAAAACCCAGCCTTTAGGGGATCAGTAGGGAATCTGCTGTAGACCGTTTTTTGTGTTTTTTTTGAACTTTTTCCTAAATTTAGGGAAGGGAACCACATATAGGGACTCTGCTGTGAATGCTCTAAGTTCCATAAATTGGGAGGTCCAAATAATAAAAGAAAGTCAAAAAAAAAAAAAAAATCAATTGTGGACCATAGGAATCTCAAGTTTATTGTTAAGCATATCATTATTGATTGGAAGGCTTTTCTCTTTGTTTATTAACTAGTAATTGGTCCTTTTAGGAAGAAAGATCGAGAAGCCTCTTGGACTAAGAGCAGTAATCTAAGACTTTTTGTTTTTTCCTATTCAATAATCTAAGACTTTAAACGTACAATTCTTTGACTAAAATTAACGCGTTCTAGACTTCTAGTACTATAGCCTGGATTTTACTTTTATTTTATTTTATATGTTTGCAATTAATTTGTTTGTTTCTGATAAAAGATGTTTTGCTTGTCATGTGGGTAAAAACACAATATTGGAAGTCTTATGATGCTGCCATTGGCGATATTACCTTACTAGCTGACCGAATGCAATACGTCGACTTTACTTTGCCGTTTGCGGAGTCAGGTTTGTCTATGATTGTTCCAGTGCAACCGGAAGGGTCAGCATGGATGTTTATGAAGCCCTTCACACTGACAATGTGGGTGGCCACTGCCGCCATCTTGCTATACACAATGTTCGTAGTTTGGTTCCTTGAGTGTCAATGCAATCCTGAATTTAGTGGCCCCTCGAAGAACCAGATTAGCACTGCCCTTTGGTTCACCTTCTCATCTCTCTTCTTTGCTCATAGTAAGTACCCAACTCGCTATAAAGACAATAACTGTAACACTCAGTGTCTTATATTAAAAAGGTGAATAATATTTTATGTAATCAGTGATTTTAAAAATAATTATGAGTACTAAGTCCAACGGCGGACCCACTAATATGGGTGGGAGACGAATAATCCCCCAAAAGTTTTAAAAAATCGAAAATACCCATTCAATTTGTTTCCACCATTCACTTCTAACGAAACTCCAAAAAATAATAATGACTATGATTTAATCAACTAAATATTACTTATCTAATAGGTTTTTAAATGTGGTTTTTGTTTTTTGTCTTAATTTTTTGAGTGATAATTAATTTTGCGATCATTTAGGTTCACAATATTTGTTTTTCATTATTGTAGTATTGTTTTGACTTGACATCTTTTGTTTTTGGGAGTTTCAAGAGATCTCGTTAAGAGAAAGAGTTTCACGCTCCTATAGATTATGCTTAGTTTATTATGCTTGAAGTACTATTTTTGGGAGCTTAAAGTACCTTTTTTTTCTTTTCTTTTTTGGGCCCTATAGATTATCGTTAGTTTGTTTTAAGATATGTAATTTTTATATACAATAATAACTTACAATTTATTATGAAATTAAATTAACAACTTCTCTATCTATATTTATTTTACATAAACATAAACATAAACAAACATATATAGGGAGCGACTATATATATTTATGTGCTTACTTATTTAAATAAGTTTGTTCCCTACTCTACAAATCCTAGGTACGCCCCTGATTAAGTCCCATATTACTTAGTTACTAAGTAAAATTGAATTTTATAAAAAATTCTAAAAAAGCTCCAAATGGACTAGTATTTTTGAAGTGATAACACAAATGTGACTAGCGTTTTTTATGGGTTCGTTACAATAACAGTAACATTGCTTTGATTGTTTTCATATTGCAGAAGAAAAAATATATAGCAACCTCAGTCGTTTGGTGATTGTACTATGGCTCTTTGTCGTGCTGGTGTTGACATCAAGCTACACCGCCAGTCTATCTTCAATGCTGACAGTACAACAGCTGCAGCCCAATGTTACAGATGTAGAGTGGCTAAAGAAGAACAACTTGAAAGTTGGTTGCGATGGTGATTCATTTGTAAGGACATACCTGGAGAAAGTGCTTAGATTCAAGACAAACAACATCTTGAACGTCAGCAGCGAATACAATTACACAGGGGAATTTGAAAGAAAAAATATATCTGCTGCTTTTCTTGAACTCCCATACGAGAAAGTTTTCCTCAATAAGTACTGCAACGGCTACATTGGCACCACACCCACCACCAGATTTGGAGGATTGGGCTTTGTGAGTAGTACTATATATTGAGTTTCCCTTAATTTATAGCTTTTTTCATTTCAACATCAATCCCCCTAATAGTTTTTTTTTTCTTCTTCTGTTGATGCAGATATTCCAAAAAGGCTCTCCAATGGCCAAGGATTTTTCGAAAGCCATTCTGTATCTATCGGAGAATGGTAAATTAAAGGCACTAGAAGACGAATGGTTGACTCCTATGGACGAGTGTTCAACCAACATAACTTCCAGCCAAACTCAAAGCTTGAGCTTACAAAGCTTTTGGGTTCTCTATCTAATATCCTTTGCCACTTCCACCATTTGTTTTCTACTATCACTAATTTGCTCAGAAATAAATCATCAGAAACATCTGCATGCATATGAAGGAAATGTAACTCCAGGTGATAGAAGTGTTTGGAAGAAGGCAGTTAGACTAGTAGGATACTTTCATATCAAAAGTACTACTGCAGGAACAACTCCTACTTTAGCCGACACAGCAGTTATAAATGCAAACACACTGGATGTAAATGAATGTTCTTCAAGGTGGGAATTCATGAGCACTTCTGACACTCTGGAGCCTGTCGAGTCCTCCACACCAGCCGAAAGAGGAATGCTATGAACTCCTAATTAATCATAGCCTATAAGGCTTTTATGTGTTAACGTAGCTCGATCATAGACCAAATCACTTTAATTCTCTTTATTTTATTTTTTTTTTCTTTTATCTCTTTGGTTAATGATGTGTTTTTCTTGTGAAACTTTTTTTTTTCTTCCACCATCACATAATCACCTTTAGTTTCTTCAAAAAAAAAAAAAAAACTTTGTCAATTTGTTTTGTCAATTTTCTTCTTGGGCCCTTACACTATGCTTTCTCTGACTTGCTTTTTCTCCTTGTTGACAAAACGTGTGTTAGTTTGTTTGATAAGATTAGAGTCCACAGCATATATATGCTGTGGACTCCTATGAACCATATATGGTTCATGCGAAACTGAAAGAATCGGGGAAAAACAAAATCAATTTCGTATATAAACCAGATTAGCTTTTGGCGTTCTTCTTTGTTGGAGTTTTCTTTTTGATCTATGCCGACACCTCTTTTCCCGATGCATATGTAAGATGCACAGAAAAAAAAAGGGTGTCGGTAACAAAAACAAGCGTCATTATTTTAATATAAGCGCCACAAGTTAGCAGCTGGTATAGTTTTTTTTTTTTTTTTGGTGCCAATTTCAAAGGTAGTTCCCTTCTCTATATGATTGACTTGTTCCTCGAGCTACATAACTAGGAGAGAAAGGAACTCAGTCTATACTCTTTACTGCATGGAATCGTACATAAAGAGGTCACAAACATTTATTCAGAGTTCAAACATCATCTTATTGTTTAGATTTCGGACTAATTCTCCTCTTTTTAAATATTCCAACTCTACTAGCAAAATGTAATTTGTTTAGTTCTTGGGATATCTCTAAAGATGTTTTATGTGCCAATTAATCTTTCGATCCTTTGGTTCGGTTCGGTTGTGGGGGATTGCCTTTTTAGCTTTTGCTTTCTGATTGTTAGCCGTTTCTGGTTTTGGTTGCCTTGCAGGAAGGTGAGTGTTGTTTCTGCTTCTTGTTGTTGTAAAGCCCTTGTACGGGTCTCTCCTTTGGATAACTTCACTTAATCCTATGAACTTTTATCACTTTTGCAGTTACCCTTAAAAGTTCAAAAAATTCTCAATTTAATGTATCAACTTACAATTTTTTGTTCATCACCCTTTCCGTTAGGGTTTGAGGTTAAATTAGACGATCAAAGTGTAAAATAACTATTAACCCATGCATGTAAACTATATAATTAAAAAATTATCCTAAAATTCAATTTCATTTTTTTTTCAGAAAAAAAAAAGAAAGTATTTTGAGAATTTATCACCCCTCCGTTACAATTTAACAATAAATCCTAACGAATAGATGAGATTGAAAATTTTTTAAAAGTTCAATACAAAAAATTGATAGTTTTGAATATTAAATAAATAATTACGAAAATGATGAAAGTTTGGAGGGATTAAGTATAAAGTTACCAAAACAATTGAAATGTATTAAAACCAATTTACAATTGAAGCTCATAAATTCTTCATCATCTAATAATTTTCTATATTTCGTAATTGGTGCATTCAATTATAACATGTTCTATGGCAATTTCAATTTCAACAGGTGCGGAGGCATGAATACTATCCGGAGTATCGGAGGTGCTGACAAACACCCATGACCTTGAAGAACTCCGATTCATCAACATCCATGGTGAGAGCAAAAGCAGAAGCTACTCGTGGAATATTAATCTCTCCATTGTAAAAGTATCTTGCAACTCTAACCACCTGTGTTCCATGGACTTGCATCGCTTTGAGTTGCATTGCCTTCGTATGCCGCCTCTTGATGATGTTGATAACTTCTTTAGTAAGCAGATTTAATGAAAGTAGAAAACAAATGGTAGAAATTGCACCAGATATAAGGGTAAGACCCCAGAAGCTCTGGAGGCTTAAATGTTCTGTACTACTGGATGTTACATTCACTGCACACTCTTTTGAAGGAGTCAACCATTCTTCTTCAAGCGGTGTGAGCTTACTGTCTTTTATATTCTTAAATTGAGTTTGAAAAATCCCTCGCTAGCTTTGCGGGAGCCTTTCTGGAATGCTGCGTGGAAGATAAAATCGATTTCTATTAGAGAACAGATACTGCAGGTTTCTTATTATAGATCAAAAAGGGGTGGGGGGGGGGGAGCAAGGTGCAAGGGTGTTGATCCTTAACAATAATGAGATTGAAAATTTTTAAAGTTCAATACAAAAATTGATAGCTTTTGAATATTAAATAAATAATTACGAAAATGATGAAAGTTAGAGGGATTAAGTCATAAAGTTACCAAAACAATTGAAATGTATTTATAACCAATTTACAATTGAAGCTCATAAATTCTTCATCATCTAATAATTTCTATATTTCGTAATTGGTGCATTCAATTTATAACATGTTCTATGGCATTTCAATTTCAGCAGGTGCGGAGGCATGAATACTGTCCGGAGTATCGGAGGTGCTGACAAACACCCATGACCTTGAAGAACTCCGATCATCAACATCCATGGTGAGAGCAAAAGCAGAAGCTATCCGTGGAATATTAATCTCTCCATTGTAAAAGTATCTTGCAACTCTAACCACCTTGTTCCATGGACTTGCATCGCTTGGAGTTGCATTGCCTTCGTATGCCGCCTCTTGATGATGTTGATAACTCTTTAGTAAGCAGATTAATGAAAGTAGAAAACAAATGGTAGAAATTGCACCAGATATAAGGTAGAGACCCCAGAAGCTCTGGAGGCTCAAATGTTCTGTACTACTGGGTGTTACATTCACTGCACACTCTTTTGAAGGAGTCAACCATTCTTCTTCAAGCGGTGTGAGCTTACTGTCTTCTAATAGTCTTAAAATTGATTTTGAAAAATCCCTCGCTATTGGGAGCCTTTCTGGAATGCCTGCGTGGAAGATAAAAATCGATTTTATTAGAGAAACAGATACTGCAGGTTTCTTATTATAAGACTCAAAAAGGGGGGGAGAGGGTGCAGGGGGTACATGTAGGCCGTTAGATATAGTACTCATTGTTTATTTTTTGTTTCTTTTAGATGATAGCATGTACTGCAAAGATTGTTTTGATTAGTAATTATTTAAAATTTATGTGTCTAAACCTTTGTAACTCTTAAAACCATTCTCTGAAAATAAACAAAGACTTCTTTGATGAAACCTAGAGAAGATCAACTAGCTAGTTTTGGCCACCATGCATGTAAAGTTTGAAAAAGATCTACACAGAATTGTTTGAAAGCCATATTTTCTGCTAAGAATTCTCAAAGATGTGACATAATATGAAAATAAATGAATATTTTGAAAGATGACTAACAGTAATATTATGTAACGTGTTTTTTTTTTTTTTGGAAAACTTTACTTTACCACTCATGATCTTTATTACTTTTACAATTATACTCTTAAACTTTAAAAACTAGTGTCAATTTAAGATTATCATCTTTCAAAAGTTTGCAATGTCAACCCTCCTATCCAAATTCAGTGTTAAATCTCCAAAATACTTTCTTTTTTTTTTTGTTTTTGTTTTTATTTTTTATTTTTAATTATTAAATTAATGTATTTTTGTACTTTTATAAACATCTTATGAGTATTTTGAAAATTTTACTCATCAATTTGGAGGGAAGGTTGACATTGTAAACTTCTGAAAGATTGTGACTCTAAATTGACACTTTTTAAAGTTTAAGGGTATGATTGCAAAAGTGATGAAAAAAATAAAACATCAAATTGAAAAAAAAAAAAAAAAAAAAAGAAAAAGAATGTTTTGAAAGACAGACAACGGTAATATTATGTAACATGTGTATTTTTGTTTTTAAAACCTTTTTTTTGGCAATTTGAAGTATAGAAAATTGGGATGATCAACTTGAAGTTACGTGGAAATTGAAACAGCAAAGGTGTAGAGTAACTACTCACAAAGCCAAATCCTCCAGATTTATAGGTAGGAGTGGTGGCAGTGTATCCCTTGCAATGCTTGTTGATGAAAACTTCCTTATAGGGAAGTTCAAGAAAGGCAGCAGTTATGCTCTTGCTCTCAAATAGCCCTGTGTAATTATCGTTCGGAACTGTGAGGATGTTGACTGCTTTGAATCCAATCACATGCTCCAGGTAATTCCTGACAAATGAATCATTATCACAACCAACTTTTGAGTTGCTGCTCTTTAGCCACTCGATATCTGTTTTAACTGGTTGCATTCGTTGCACTGTGAGCATAGAAGACAGACTAGCAGTGTAGCTCGAGGTTAAGATCCAGACGACAAAAAGCCATACCACCACCACCACTCGAGTCAAGTTGCTATTAATTTTCTCTCCAGTAAATAAAAACCATGGAATAGTTTAAAAGCAGTCGTACTCGTTAGAAATATCAACATGGTTACCTTAGTAAAGTCCATCTCTGCAATATTGGCTCTATGTTGTCAGCAAATTCTTGCATCAAATAATGCAATTATTGATTCATAAACAACTAAGTTTTCAAGTCAGATATGAATTGAACTCAGTGTCTATGCAAACTCAGGGCTACAACTGGCCTTTGTCATTTTTTAGATATTCTAGCATCCTAAAACTTAAACATTAACTTAACCCCAAGGGGTTGGCTTAGTGGTTGAGGCTTAAAGTCTTTAGGTAATATTATCTCATAGGTCTTATAAGTGCAAACTCCCTATTGGAGTCAGCTACTCAAGCGAAGCCTGCGACTTAATTGTTTAATACTAAGAGTAGTACGAAGCATTAGACCGGAGATTAGTCGATCGATCCAAAGGCTCTGGCCTCCATGCTCGATAAGCCTTATGATGAGGTCGCGATATTGTTAGGCTGTAATGGATGACGCTAGATACCTCATATCCAAAAAAAAAAAAACACACACACACATATATGAACTTAGTTGCTGGGATACAATAGTTCCGCTCTACTAATGTGAACGACTCTTAGAACATATCTTGCAGGGTGCGATTTCGAATGATATAAAAGGTTTTGACTTTCCTCACTATTTAAACACCGATTGATTTTCAAATAAGATGATTAAAAACCTGATCCAACACTAACTAGCTAAAACTCCACATATATAAAGGATTATGTCCGAATGTAATTAAATATTGCATCATGGTAGAAAGACTGTTGGCATGGCCCATGTACGTGCCATGATCAGTGACATGATAATGTTTGTGACAGAAAATTAACTGAAAAGAAATACAGATAAAGAGACAATTACTCAGAGAATATTTCTCGTCATAATTCTAGAAATTTGGTACTTACTGTGAGCGAAGAACAGAGAGGAGAATGTGAACAAAACCGTGGTGCCAATCTGATTCTTCCATGGGCCACCAAATTCTGGATTGAATGGATGCTCCATGAACCAAATTATAAGCATTGTGTAAAGCATGATGGCACCCGTCACGGCCCACATTTCCCACGTAAAAGGATTCAAAAACATCCATTCTGCTGACCCTTCAGGTTTTGCAGGAACTATCATGGACAACCCTGAGTCGATGTATGGCTGAGTAAATTCCACGTATTCCAATCTTTTAGCCAATATCGTCACGTCTCCAACGACAGCATCATAAGTCTTCCATTGTTTTTGTTCCACATGACAAGGGTAGTGATCTTTATCAGAATTCAGAAACAAGAAATTGTTGCCCGAAAATTAACAAAAAAACAAAAATCATCATGCTGGGATAATGCTTTAAAAACACATACTCATTTCTTCATAGGTCAAGGTTTGTCTTATTACTTATATATATATTAAAAAAAAAAGGAAAAAAAAAAAAAAAAACCCTCACTTAACCCTCATGAATTGTCGTCGCTTTTGCAATTACTCTTCTAAACTTCAAAACTCTCAACTTAACATATCAATTTTTCAATTGTTTTTAATTTCACTATTTGGTTAGAATTTTTTGTTAAATCTTGTCAAAATTTGTCAAAATACTCCAGTTATATATATATATATATATTTCAAAGATTTAGGCGTAAATATTTTTGTAAAATTAGTTAATTTTTATAAATTCAATTAAATCCTGACTAATGCTTAAATTCTTGCAATTTTTTTTTATTTCTTAAAAAAAATATAGGTATTTTTGAAATTTTGACACCCGCCCGTTAGTATTGAAATGAAAAATCTTAATAGAGTACTAAAACTGAAAAAAAAAGAAAAAAAAAAAAGAAAAAAAAAACCTGAAAAAAAGTACGTAGGATAAACTAAATTGAAAGTTACTAAAATTTAGGAAAGTAATTACAAATATAATGTAAATTCAGGGGTTATTCAGTGAAGCTTCAAAAAAGTAAAAAGAAATTTAATGGTATGAAGTTAAGAGTTGTTACCTTGTTAGACACTCTGCGAAGCAATTCGTCATAGGTGCCGTCGAATGGCTGAAATTCGAATGGCAAACTATAACTCAAATTAAATAGCACCTTCTTAACAACTTCAATGCACCAACCCTCATATCTGATATCCTCTTTGTTGCTGTCATCTACCTTTACAAACTTCTGGAACGAAGCTCTACCAGGAACTCCAATTATCAATGGATTCTCGCCACTAGGCATTGCCCACCCTTTCGGTGACGATTTAACACTGCTCAACTTACCGGGCCAAATTACCAGGCCAGTCAAACGCTGTGCTGTTTTCTCCGGTGTCCAAATGTCTAATTCTTCATACCTCTTATCTCTCTGGTCCACCACATTCACAATCCTCAATGGAAGCGTTTGCAACAGCTTCCCTTCCTCGAAACGGATTTCACCACTTAAACCAGAGAATCTGCTTGATACTATATTCCTTAACAACATCTCTGCGCCACTGCTGTTTTCTTTGGCCTGTGAAATGGCCATAATGCCATGATATGCCCGTAGAGCATGAATTCCCGGCTGGGGAAGATTAGATTCCTCTGGATACTCGGATTTGATTTTTTTTTTGAGAATTGGGCGTAGAAATCAGTACTACCAGAATTGTAGATGATTTTAATCCCTAAAGCACCTTGCATAGAGGAAATAACAGAATTGTTGACCGAATCCAGAGAACTTGTTACACTGTCGGTCATAATCTCTCCCTACAAGTCCGACTTTATCAGCTTCTCTGAACAAATGAGTCAGCATCGTCAGCGATGACTGAAGAACAATAAAAACCCGAGATTTTGTCGTTTTCTGCATCTTCAGAAGCTCGTCAAGAACAAACTCTTTTGGAGAAGACATAGAGGAAGCCGGCGGAAGAACCAAACGATACTCAATCTCTAAATCAACGTCCTGAAGAGCCTTGGAGAGAAGAGCCGACATCCCCGAGTCGGTGCCGTACGCGTCATCTTCGTCTATCACGACAACCCTTTTCCAATTGTACGCCCGTACGATGTCTGCAATGCATTTGATTTGTGCATAGCCGTTGTTTGCCATTTGTATCAAGAAAGGCCAACGGCGTTCCATCAGCGGCGGGGTTATGGCAGGAGTTGTGAATGAAACGATCGGAACTTTTTCCTTGTTTCCAATTGACGCTACGAGTGCGGCATCCTACCATTTTTTCATGCCAATAATTACATCCACTTTCTTTTCCTTAATGAGCTCTTCAGCTGCACTAAATGTAAGAAATTCTATAAATATTACAGGATCAAGAGCTTAAAGTCATCAAAAACGCGCAACTGCGCTAGCTATGTCTGCGTGGAATTTCGTAGATTTTGCTTTGTTTTCTTTGAATTGACGAGAGAAAACGGAAAAACCGCGCCTAGGAAATGTCAGTGTGGAATTTGGTTATCTTTGACTGACTGTAAAGAAGCTTTCCCCGTCAAAAATCTTAGGCTATGTTTGTTGAAGGTCAGCCTGGGCACTTTTTTCTGATTTTGGTGGATTCATCATCCTATTAAAATTTTTTTTTTTTTTTTTTTGTTTTATATTGAAAGCAAGCCCAGGCTGATTCACTGTTGGATCAGCCTGAGCTGATGTCAATCAGTACTCGTTTGTTAAAACTCCTTTCTTTTTTTCCTTTTTTTACCCTAAAATTAACATTATTTAATTTTTATTTAATCATTTTTGTCAATTTTTTTTTTTTTTATATCACATCATTCACTTTTTATTAATATTCAAATAAAAAGCTCACTAAAAAAATAATTTTTTTTATTTTTCATACAAAAAATTTATAATATCTTCCTACTTTATATCACATCATTCTCATTTATTACTATTTAAAACACCAAAAAAAAAAAAACCCCTAAAAAGTTTAACAAACACAAACCTCAGTCCGGTCAAAAAGTAAAACTTAAAGTCACTCCTTGTTAATATTCCAGTATTAATGAAAAGTCAACGTTTAGAACTTATTTCATCAATCATAATAAACGGTTTACGTGGAGGAAAACCAATAATAGTAATATATATATATATTAATTAATTTAATTAATTAATTAATAATTAATTTATTTGTGTTAAGGCACTGCAAAGGGACGTAGGCCCCCGCGAAACATGCTTG
>FXXK01000510.1:82145-95208 GCA_900184695.1 Betula pendula | reverse complement strand
GATACATGGCGAAATCAGTAAACAAGAGCAAAAGGCTCGAAGGTCTTCCCTTCAAAACAACAAAAACAAAGGAAATATCTAAACAGGGGCAACAACATGAACAAGCTGCGGGTCACCGACCCTTACAAAAAACAAAACAAAACAAAACAAAAAAAAAAAAAAAAAAAGAGGAAGGAGAAGAGAGTGAAGCAAAAACACAACTTTTGCCTTAGTCCTCGTCAGAAGAACTGTGACCACCAGGAACGTAGACCCTCCACCCAAACTCGGGCCCCAATGCCATGAGCCGAGCGATGCTTCTCTCGCAGTGGAGTAAGTTTCCCTTGGAGGTGGCTGATCTCCTCTTCCAGACAGGCCACCCAATTCTCCAAGCGACCGAGCCTTCTTCCCTGGTAGAAGTCATGGGTCCTTGTTTGGTCGAGCGCGGTGGAGGCTCTAATCTGCTCCTTGCTAGGCCCCGCCGCCGAGAAGGCATAAGCGGCCTCCATGTGCTCCACTAAGCAGAAATCTCCGCCCATGTCGGGAGAAGGAGGACCATCGTCATCCTCCGCAACCCTGTCGCCGCCGACGTCAGCAGTAGGGTCCTCCCCTTCCTCTGCCGAGTTCAGAGGAGCCTGCGCTTCCTCCTCTTCTGGAGGACCGGGCACTACGCCCGGGACAAAGAAAGGGTCATTGTTGGAATGACCAAAGGACTCCGAAAAGTGATTAACAGACAAGGAGTCTAAAATCTCGATCCTCCTGATGGGCGCTGGGGGGTTGGCCCTAGCAACCCCGACCTGGTCTCGGAGTCGGTTACTCTGGCGAGAGCCGGGCGGAGGTTGGGGGCAAGAACCCTTCGAGGTCCTCTACGATGTGCACCACCGTCCATTGTCTGAGACTTTGAAGGCAAAAAGAAAGGAAAAGCACTTGTGCTGAAAAAAGAATGAAATGTGATGGTGAAAAAAGAGACGCAGAGCTCCCCTTAAAGAGGCGTGTTGAACTTGGAAAACCCAACGGGCGCGCCTCTTAGAGAACTCCACCATCATTTACTGTGCAGACTGCCATTACCGATGCCCCAGACGAGACCCTTCAAATTCCCAAAATGGGATGACGAAACAAAGATTAGGTCTGGTAAAGTACGAAAGAGTCTGGATAGTATCCTGAACCGTACTGCTCAAGGCTTACGGACAAGAAATGAAATGAAGTCGGATAGTGGGATAGAGTCAAAGAATCTCATTATGAGAGTCAAACCCAATCCCACCATTAAAAAGAACAAAGAAGGCCCTACTACGAAGATCTGGTTCGACCATTTTTAATGGGCCTTTCCATTTCAAAGTCCAAATTAACACAAAACGGCCGAAGTGCAAAGATAATAGTAAGTCGATTTCTATTATAAAATAAAAAGTCATACAATGAGTGTTATATACAACTATGGAGGGGGGACACCCCCACTACTGCTAGGACCAGTCCCATCTCCCACCTATTTACGAGATGTCTCCACGGATAACGGAACGACCCACAACCTAGGAGCATCTGGCAACTCTTCTAGACCGATCGTTTTGAGTTCGTCGAAGGCCGCAGGGTCGGGCTCAATGTCACAGATAGTAATGGTGGGTACTCGATCTTTTAATTTTTTCGTCTACTGCAACCACTTGGAAAGTCTCAAACCCCCACTCAAATCCATGAATCCAAGTGCAGTTCCTAATCTTATAAACTTGACCGAGCTGGAGTTCATACCGCCTCAACTGCTCGGTCTTCTCGCTGTGCTTTTGTATATGTCGCTGCGACTGTTCTAGGGCGAAGCCTGCCCGTGCTCGAAGATCAGCAGTCTCTTGTTCCAAAGCCTTAACCTTATCAGCTTCGAGCATGATCAGAAGGTCTCGGGCATCCGCCAACTCCTGCCGGGCGGAATTACGTTTGGTTTCTAAAAAGGAGAGGTTTCGAGACAAATCCGCCACTTTCGCCTTATATCCCGCGATAAGCCCCTTCTGCTCATCGACAATCCCCTGCAACCATGACAAACGAGCAGATAATTCAGACTCTGTTCGCGTTGCCCTAGCAAGCTTGGCCTGAAGATCGATCGTGGCGCCCTCAAGTTCAGACTTGATCGCATCGAGCCTAAGAACTTCGGAGGTCAATTCATCAATTTCGCCTGCCCAACGTCAACTATTGAGCGGAGTTGATCATACTCCGAAGCTCTTTCCTCCAAAATTTCCTCCCTCCTCAGGGCCTCAAAAAGCTCCTTATCGCGATCTGCTAGCCTCTTTTCTAGCTCCAAGTTCCGGGACTCTAGAGCTGTAATCATGGACCTGGCTTCTGAAAGTTCGCCTTCCCGAACTTCCACCTTTCCCTTCAACTCAAAGAAGAGGTCCTAGCTACAATACAGGTGTTTGCCGAGTGAATCCACGGTAACCAAAGAATCCTGCGGAAACGACTAAAACTAATAAATAGCCAGAACCTCAGAGGCTGAACCGAAGTTGTAAAAATAATAACAACTCATACCTTGATTCGGTGGCGAAGAGTAAAAATCGAATCTCCTTGGGACCCAACCATTCCCCACCATGTGGGACCGCTTGTGAAAGCAGCCCCCGATAACTCAGCCTCACCGGGCACCAAACCTCCAGAATGACAATCGTGGGGGGCGTTAAGACCTAAATCTGGAAGTTCGAGCGCTCCCAGAACCTCCGGAGGGTCCCAAACCTCAGGAGTGACAATCTCTCCACCCAAAGCAGTATCTGCTGTGACAAGTTTAGTTTCACCTTGATTGGGGGCAACCGCAGCATCCTCAACCTCGAGGATGAGACCTACCCCGGCTTCCTCTTGATTAGGAGCAGCCACAACACCCTTAACTTCGGGAATAAGATCCACCCCGCTCGTAGCAGCATCCAGCTCAGCTTCCCCCGAAGGGGCAACTGGCTCGATTCTCGCCGCGTCGATAACAGATTCGGTTACCGGCATTGGCGAGGGAAGAAGCGGCAAAGCTAGATCCCCTCCTTCACCTCCATTGGGAGGTACCCCTTTGGTTGCCGGTTTTGAGCTGTCACCCCTAATTATGAGATTGATGCTCCGAGCTTTCTTCCTCAGAGGGTTCTTTTCGAGGAACGCTGCGAACTCAAATCTCTCTACCTCCATTTTCTTGGGGGACGGGGAAAGATCCTTGTCCTCTGTTCCTTCCGAAGTCTTTCTCTTGGGAGCACGAGGTCTCGGCGCAAGAGGAACTTGATCCTTGTCTTCATCCGGGCTATCGCCAAGAATGGTCGGACCTTCTACGACGGGAAGAGCTAGCCTTTCTCCCGGACTTTCTTCTCCGGATAAAGAGAAACAAACCGACCCTTCGGTAGAGGAAAGGGATGGTTCGGTTTCCTTGACAAGTACAGGGTTCGGATCTTTAGACCTCGTCTGTCTGGTCGAACCCTTGGCTTTTCCTTTCTTCTTTGGACCGAAGAGCACATCAAGAATCCTAGCCATTCCGACGCATCTATGCTCAGAGTAGCCCAAATGTTTCTGTAAGAAAGCTGGGCGAAGCAAGAATCCCAGATCGATTCTTCTTTTTCTGCCTCCAGGCTCTATGAAGACCAAGCAACCATGCGATCAACCCTATCCTATTGGATCGTTGTTAATTTCGGTTTCGAAAACTTCGCTGATGATAAGTCCCTCCAGTGGCGAGGAACCCGGATTTTGGGTAGGCGGTTCCCATCCTAACCCAAAAACGAAGAAGAAGGAGCTCTCGAAAGGGGGGTTACTGCCCTATGTGCTCAGGGTGGAAAAGAACCTCTTATTCCGGGCCTATAAGGTCCAAGTGTGGCCATATCTAACCGGATGATGATAAAGTTCAAGAATTCTGGCACGAAAGTGAACATTCTCCCCCAGGACATTGGCCACCGCACGCAACAACATGCGATACATTCGCCCATCCATTAGGCTTCAGTTGGGTGGGACCATTCCTAAAATGGCAGATATTCAACGAACCACAAGAGAAAAAAGGGAGTGGACCCGGCATAAGGGCCATTCTCATGATGATACAACCTCGTTCTCAAAATGCTCCCACGAATTCACTTCATCCGGGCCTAGGAATCCGAATAGTTACATCACCTAGGGATCTCATAAGTTTTTTTAACCTCCTCGGCATTCTCCGGTTCTAAAGAGGAGTCGCAGTTGGAAGGGGCCCCAGATGGCCACAAGCTGGAAGATTCCCCATCGTATCTAAAAGAAAAGTTCTGATCGAAAGTGAAAATCTGTCACTATGAGAAAACCGAAAAGAAAGCAAGATGACAAAAGGGAATTCTCAGCGGAGGAGATTAAGGTAAGAATCTTTCTCGCAAACGTACTATACATATCAAGAATAGACGCTTGGACGAGAAACGGACACGTGGAGCTATTTGGAAGGAAGGCACGATTCCCAAGATGCTTCGGAGAACCAATCGACGAAATATTACCATTGGCTCGTTTTTTTTTTTTTTTTTGTAAAAAAAAAAAAAAAAAACCTCATGTCATTTCCAACCGCAAGCCGCGAGGGATTTTGGGGTAACTATTGGAAATTGGGCCTAAAAAAGATAAAGGTCCAAAGTCCCACTTGGAGGATCAGTCGACAGGTGAAGGGCCCAAGCCGCGTGATGGTGACCGAAGTTACTCGGTTCGGTTGAGCCTATCAAGAGCTGCGGCAATTCAGGTTCAGTTCCCCAGCGGAGAGTTATAAGGACCTTGATGAAGAAAGGACAAGGTTCATTAAGACTTGCATTTAAGGCAGCCAACCTCGAGTCTCGCCCCTGCATTATCTCCAAGATATACCAGCTCCAGGGATGTGATTGATGTGACCTGAAGGCCGAAGTTTATACGCCGAGGACCAACACGTGCGTGGACACCTAACGCGGGATCTTTATTGGCCAGCATGGGCCTGCAAGAAAAGGAGGGAGCTTAAGGCCCCACCGTATAGGCTCATTAAATGGTCTCGGGGAATCCGCCACCATATAAAGGGAAAAAAGCTCGTTTGCAAGGTAAGAAACAACACGAAAAATATACTAAGTCATTTTTCTCAAGATTATCTTAAGAAACCGAACTGACTTAGGCATCGGAGCTATCTCCTGCCGGACACCCCCGGCAAGCTCTTGTGCCTGACTATCTTTTTGCTTGTAGAGCCACGTGTCGTCAGATTCGGAAACTATCCTAACATAATTTATAAATATATTAAATAATTTATGATATATGTTGTATAATATTATCATTTATGTCATAAGTATACTAATATTAATATAAATATGTAAATAATTAAATATATATATTATATATGCATATATGTATAAGTATATAATATAAATTATATGCATAACAATATATATAATATCTCTCTTGATAGTGGAAGAAAAACAAAAAAGACTAAATGAAAACACCGAAAACTATTTTTGAAAACATGTATAAGTTGTTTCCAGATTTTTGTTTTTTGATGTTTTCATTTTCACTAATTTTAAAACGATTTGTCAAACGCTACATAAACGCGTTTTGCTGTTTTGGAAACAGAAAACTTGTTTCAAAAACAGCAACCAAACATGAGCAAACTTTCCTACCAATTCCTCGTTTTCTTCCAAACCATTCCCATTTATTTAGCTTAGCAAGAAACCAGACTATAACACAAAACCAAATTTCCCACAATGGCTTGCTCAGTTGTAACGATCATGAGCACAATCTGTTTTCTTTTCGTTCTCTACCATGGAGCTGAAGCCGCCATTGCTAAGCAAGTTACGAACATAGGTGCAATCATTGATGTTAATTCCCGTATAGGTAAAGAAGAGAAAATAGGCATGGAAGTTGCAGTTCAGAACTTCAACAAAAACTCAAAGACTCACAAGTTTGCTGGATTCTGTTGACAATTCCGTTATTTCCTCCATGGAAGGTTCGTTAGGAATCAAGACTAACTATTCTGAGATCGGCAAGCATCAATATTTTTGTAACTTTTTACTCGTTAATTGGTTAACTTAAAAATAGAAAACTTCCCTTAATTACCTACCCTTTTTAAAATATTAAGCATTTTTTAATCCTCTCTTTGCAAAATGTTCAATCCCTTTCAATCAGCCTCTACGTTTAATTAATTTTTTGGTTACGCTAGCATGTAAAATGTCCATTCTATCCCCATAAAATTTTTAAAAATACAATATGCATTAGTTAAAAAAAAAAATCAAAATAAAACTTAGAAAAATTACTCAAGATCTTAAAATATTAGAACCCAATACCCCGACCCTGCCTGGTATCCAAAAACAACCTGACTCAGGAAAACACACTGAAAATCCAAATTTTTACCGGGGCGGGTATTGCGAGTACGGCGGGTTTTGCCCACCTCTAAGTACATATATATATATATATATATATATATATATATATATATATATATATAATGACGATCGAAGTAAATTATAAGATTGTCTAATTAATTTTAAGAGAAATGCTACTTTAGCATCTTGTTATGTGCCATGCATATTATATTTCATATCTACTTTTTTTAAAAAAAACAAAAACAAAAAAACAAAAAATTCAATGAAAATGCTACTGAGAATACAAAGTAACATTCTCTTAATTTAATATCCTTTGTTAATTGTAATAATATTTATACAACATGAAATAGAAGATTTTTTTTTTATTAATTAATTTTTCTTCAAAGTTGCACATATTTATTATGGAAATATCATCTTTAATATCTATGAATATATCAAGCCAATTTGGATTTGTTAAGCTTGACTCGTCAAGTAATTGTTCAAGCTCCAAGCTTGACTCATTTAGGTAATAAATGAGCTCGAAGGAAAATCTTAATGAGCCGAACTAGAGTTATTTAAGAGCAACTTCATTCGTTTGACAGCCTTGCTTGCAGGTAAGAACTGATTAATTGTACTCACTGGTACGTTCGATACCCCCTATCCCCTTCATAGGAAAATAGTTAAAATTGATGGAGGATGTCAATAATAGGATAGAGTAATTATATATATCAACACCTATGTTTGTCTTGTGTCAATTAAAATTGATGTAGCTTTTAAAATTATCAATGGATTTATGATAGATAATTATTAACTTTTGATCCAATAGTGATTTTAAAAGCAACATCTATTTTGGTTGACATAAGGTAGACATAGAGGTTGACATGTATCATTACTCAATAAGATATATTATAAGTAAGTTGCATTAAATTGACGAGTGTCGTGTTAGAATCATAACATTTAATTGATCAACATTAGCTACAATGAGTTTGTAGCTAATTCTTACAAATCAGTCTAGCTAATAAAGTGACAAGCGTCCTTAAAGCATGAGAGAAACACATGCTTTTTTATTAATGCTATTAAAAAAACATGTGATTTTTACTTGCTAAGTGATGTAGATCGACTGGCACCACCCAAAAAGCCAGGATTTCGAGAGGAGATAGCGATTGGATCCCGAGAGGTGATAGCGATCGAATCCTCGAAAGGAAATGATGATCGCTAGGCACCTTAGCGATAAGTGGCGCATTAAAGACGAAGGTCCCAACATATGAGAATCTAGCACATTAATTATAAAGCTTCCAGAATAGTGTACTTATTCTCTAGCTAGCGAATTTAATGGAGATTTTATTTGAATAATCAGACATATTTTATTCTATTAATTAGGTTAATTAATTAGGATTTGATCTAATTGAAAATTTTGCCTCATTAATTAGTTTTTTATTTGATTGAAATTTTGCTTTATAAGCTTAATTTTACTTTGGCCCCAAGTAATCGTATTATTATAAATACTTAGCTTGAGTTGAAATAGGGAAATTAAATTTTGTTTTGATCAGTTATCAATAAGAAATACTCAAAGTTTAGGTTTTCTCTTATGTTTGCCTTGAATTCTTGATAGGCTCTTGGTTTCGAGAAGAACTGTGAATTATTTGTTGTTTGTTTTTGCGACCCATGATGTCACACTGCATGCATTAGTTGGTATCAAAGCCAAGGTTTACTTTCCATGGCGCCACGAGGGTGCGGGAGGGGTAACCGTTTTGCAAACTTAAACGACGTGCACAAATGCAAGGAGGCAACATGTGAGGATCAACTAGCGGTTCATTTCCAACGCATGAAGGAGCAATTTGTTGGGCGATCTAGGCAACTGACAGTGCAAATCAGAGCCTTATCTATCCAACTTGCTGTCATGGATGTTGCTAACGGTCGTTGTCGTCAACCTACTCCACGTTTCGTGGATGATGACGACGTGGTTACCTTTAATGAGGTGTGATCTCAATGGAGGAAGTATGGTCCAGTTTGACGCGCGAAGTCCGTGGCGTACTACCTTGACCGTTATTTGCGAGCCTCAAATCCATCTTACATGGAGAAGGAAGATGAATTTGTTGAGCAAGAGTTCCAAGAAGATGAATTTGTTGATAAAAAATTCAAACATGGAGATGTTCATGACGATGTTGAACATGAAGATGTTGAAGATCCTTTATAGGGATTCAGTTGGGATTCTCTAGACTTTGGGCTTATTTTCAATAGTTTTTTTAAGTTATTGGGCCAGAGTAACTGGCTCTTTTCATGCTGAATTAATGGTTTTTCACTGTTCTACATGCTGAAATAAAAATTTGGAAGAACAGTACAAATTGATATCGATTACGGTCTGTCAGAGTGACTTGAAATTTCATTAAAAAAAAAAAATCCTACATGTCCATCAAAAATTTACTCATAAAACTTAAAAAGATACATCAAATAATCAGAATTAAAAACCACTAACCACCAGGTCCAACATAAATGATATCAAACTAACTAATTAAAGGGTCCAACCATCCACCACACAATACTTAAAATTATTACAAACCAAATGAAATAAAATAAAAACACAACAAAGAAAAGAACACACAAAACTAAAAGTTGCATCAAACACTTTGTTTCAAACTAAATTAATGGTTTCTCACAGCAGCACCTTCAATTAATCATCCTCAAAGCAAAATTTTGATGTTCTCAAAGGTACTTCTACAAAAACAATAAACCAAAAAGAAATAGAATCAAAATTTGTAAGTTGAAACGGAATTAGTAAATAACTAAATAAATTAAGAAGTGAATAATAGTAGGCTTACCTGATTCGAGCTTATAACTTTCAACATCATCAACTATGTCTTAATCATAACCATTGCCACTGCTAATGGGTTTTGACTTTAACCAATTTTATAAACATATGAAGGATCCAATTGTTCTTGGCGCCAATGAACTCTGAAAAGGGTCCAACACACACCATTTGGTGCTAAAAGCTTACTCTAAAGCAACTGTTGTAACGGTAATAGCCAAAACATTCTCGTGCTATTTGAGCAATACTGAAAATTTGTTGAATTCACTTTCCACCAATTTAAAATATCAAAATTAGCATTCAGCTTTTCAACATCCTCATCAAATAACGATCTATCTCTGATTTGCTTTCTACATTATTTTTAGAAGCTCGGTACTTATGAAACTTATTCATGAAGTGAAGTGAAGGGTTAATACTCTCACTTTCATCTATTGTGTTTGATGAACATTGAGGTGAATCACTATCATGATGAACCCGAGATAAACTCCCACCAACATTGTCATAGTGATCATATAATTTGTCAATGTGTTGCCTCAATTTTGTAATCATTTGAGTTGCTTGCTCAACATTGAGAGCTTCTTTGAACCAATAATCTAACGAATCCAATTTCGTGTGGGATCAAGGACAACCGCAACAAACAACATCAAGTTAACCTTATCAAGATCCCCCCCAATACTTGTTGTACTTCACCTATCTTTTCCACCATGGCACCAATACATAATCACCACTCTCACTAAAAGTTTGTAAATGTGCTTGAATGCCATAAATTTCTTAGAAATACATATTAGATGTTATTATTAAAGACCCTGAAAGTCGCATTGCCACATCATAAAAAAGTTTCAGAAACTTAAGAAAAATCCTAACATTATCCCAATCGTCCAAAAGTAGGCGGTCCCAACCCCCTTCTCCCATGCCCTTCCTCAAACAATGTAGAAATAAAGTCCATCTTCCTTTTCCATAAGTGATGCCGAACAGAAACTAAGATTGTTATGACAACGTAAAATAGTAGCAGAAATAATAATTGAAAATTGAAAATGAAATTTAGGAAGAGAGAAAAAAATAAATAGGGAAGAAAATACCCTAATTGCCCAAATAAGCTAAACAGAGAATAACTCTGAAAAACTATAAATAATTTATGCTTGAAAACTGAATTACAAATAATACAGACATGCTTTTATATAGGCTAGGTTGAGTATTTTCCAAGTAAAATACTTGGAGAAAAAAGAAAGAAATAAAAATATAAAAATAACCCTAAACTTGGATACAAAGTAAAATACTTGTAGACAAAGAAAAAAAATATTATTCTAAAAATAATATCAAATATTACGACTAATTCTTTCCATTATTGTTCAGATATTTGCTGTCAAGATACTCCAATATTCTCTTGCATCAGTCTCCCCGAGTTAGAAAGAATTCGTCCTCGAATTCAAATCATCTTACCTCGATCTTTTGGATGTCCAGTCAATCCATGTCATCCAATATTTCTCAATACCAAAGTAACTTGATACCGAAAGAAAAATAACTTGAACTCATCATAACATGATTTTGAATATTAGATCTGAAATTATTCGTACCAACTTGAGATAAAATAATTTTCACAAGCTCTTGATTGATTGTCATAAATTCACTCTCCATAATATTTTTTCAAAAATCATCAATTCTTTCTTGACCATGAAAATCAATTTGTCCTCCAATATACAAAACCAATGTCAAGATTTTGTTCAGAAAACTTGACAGAAAATTTTTGATCCCAAGAAAATTAACACAATTAATTTTCTCAAGACCTCATTGCGATATTTCACTGTTTGGACTTTTATCAAACACACGGTAGATATCATTATATTCGACAATTTTTATGGTATCAACAAATAAATTTACCTCCTCCAATAAATCCTCTCATCGGGATAGATGTCGTAGATCGGTTGAGAGACCAAATCTACAGAAAAATCTTGCTTAATAATTTCATCTTCCTCCTCCACATAAGATGGATTTGGTAGATGGGCTTGTGACTTGCGCTAACAATAGTTAAGGTGCCAGAAAATTCTGAAAGCTCAACTTTGAAGCCTAAGTCTCACATGCCACTCATCCCGACCACGGTGTTCTCAAATCAGAACAGTATTGTGATACAGGCTCTCGAAATTGGATTCTGCATTGCGACGTCAATACGTGATGCATCTCCAAGTTTGCGCCGCGAGACGCTGGGTTAACTCCGCAACCTGCCTATGCAAGTCTTCAATCATCACGTCTCGTATATTGTGATCATGATAGGGAACTTCCTCATTTAGAACCTATCCACGCCGACCACAACCACAACCACGATCTTCAGGCATGAAAATTGATGAAAATTCACCCCAAGAAGATGCTAAGCTCTGATACCAACTGACCCGAATAAAATTAAGATTGTTCTGACAACATAAAATAGCAGCAGAAACTAATAATTGAAGATTGAAAAGGGAATTCATGAAGAGAGAAAAAAATAAATAGGGAAGAGAAATACCTAATCGCCCCAAATAAGGTAACAGAAAATAACTCTGAAAAACTATAAATAAATTATACTTGAAAATTGAATTACAAATAATACAGACATGCCTTTATATAGGCTAGGTTGAGTATTTTCCAAGTAAAAATACTTGGAGAACAAGAAATAAATAAAAATACAAAAATAACCCTAAACTTGAATACAAAGTAAAATACGTTGTAGACAAAGAAAAAAATATTATTCTAAAAATAATATTCAAATATTACCGACTAATTCTTTCCATTATTGTTTAGATATTTTCTGTCAAAATACTCAAATATTCTTCTGCATCAATAAGTTGCAAAGCAATTTGACATTTTTCAGCGGCTTCTAACATCTTATATGTGGAGTTCCATCTAGTTGGAACATCAAGACACAACAAACCCTTGAAAAAATTTGTTCTTCTCTCCACACAAACCCTTAAACTTCTCAAATCTTCAAGGTGAAGACTTCACATATTTTACCGCATTTCGAACCTTCACAAAAAGTCACTAACCTCTTTCAAACCCTCAATAACAATAAGGTTTATGTATGTGTGCACAACACTCACATGCATAAACTCATTCTCCAATATCATGCCCATCTTATCTCTTGTTCTCCTCTTCAAGTACTCAATAGCAGTATCATTGAAACTAGCATTACAACTGTGATGGTAAGAAGCTACTAATACCCACTCCAAGCATACAAGACTCCACCTTCTTCCAATGTCTCTTCTTTGTGATTAGAACTAAAGAAAAGTTTAAAATTTTTTGTGCAAATTCCAATCACTATCAATAAAATGGCAGTGATACATATATAAATAAGGTTTTGCACCAAAGTCTACGTATCAGTGGTAAGACAAACCCGAGGACTGTTCGTTGTCAAGAACATTGACCTCAACTTTTCCTTCTTAGATAGGAAGAGCTTCATCCGTCCTTCATCACAGTGTAGCGAGAGGGGATTTGAAAACCTAGACTCAACTGTCTTCCATAAAATCTTAAAACCCTTCACCTCCACAAACTTAAAAGGCAACTCATCTCCAATTATCATCTTAGCAATTGCTACCCCTCCTAGCATTGTTTTTCGCAATCACAAGATTACCAACAAATCCTTCTTCCCACTTGTCATTCCTTCTTAATACTCAAAACTCAACTGGAATTGTTACTTATCTAATTTCCCGAACCTACCATGATATTTCTTGCAACTATTCTTCAAATGTGATAGCATGGATGAAGTACCTTGTCTTCTAGAGTGACAACTAAAGATTTTGCTACAATAGTTGCATTTTGATTTCGGATCTTCAGGATCACGCCCTCTATCTTGGTAAAATGTTCCCAGACAACTGATGTTTGCTCATTTTTTTTAGGTTTTGGTGGAGTCTTGAACTAGGGTTTTGAGTTCCAACATTGTAGTAGGTCCACTCCAACACACTTAACATTCTCATTATTAATAAGGCATGGTGCTATCTATGAGAATAGGACCAAATGAAGCCGAAGCACTAGCAATAGAACCGATATTCTTAGCACCACTATTATCCTCTCT
>FXXK01000510.1:71719-82120 GCA_900184695.1 Betula pendula | reverse complement strand
TCATCCTCAAGCAAAATTTTGATGTTCTTCAAAGCTACTTCTACAAAAACAATAAACCAAAAAGAAATTAGAATCAAAATTTGTAAGTTGAAACGGAATTAGTAAATAACTAAATAAATTAAGAAGTGAATAATAGTAGGCTTACCTGATTCGAGCTTATAACTTTCAACATCATCAACTATGTCTTAATCATAACCATTGCCACTGCTAATGGGTTTTGACTTTAACCAATTTTATAAACATATGAAGGATCCAATTGTTCTTGGCGCCAATGAACTCTGAAAAGGGTCCAACACACACCATTTGGTGCTAAAAGCTTACTCTAAAGCAACTGTTGTAACGGTAATAGCCAAAACATCTCGTGCTATTTGAGCAAGTACTGAAAATTTGGTTGAATTCACTTTCCACCAATTTAAAATATCAAAATTAGCATTCAGCTTTTCAACATCCTCATCAAATAACGATCTATCTCTGATTTGCTTTCTACATTATTTTTAGAAGCTCGGTACTTATGAAACTTATTCATGAAGTGAAGTGAAGGGTTAATACTCTCACTTTCATCTATTGTGTTTGAGAACATTGAGGTGAATCACTATCATGATGAACCCGAGATAAACTCCCACCAACATTGTCATAGTGATCATATAATTTGTCAATGTGTTGCCTCAATTTTGTAATCATTTGAGTTGCTTGCTCAACATTGAGAGCTTCTTTGAACCAATAATCTAACGAATCCAATTTCGTGTGGGATCAAGGACAACCGCAACAAACAACATCAAGTTAACCTTATCAAGATCCCCCCCAATACTTGTTGTACTTCACCTATCTTTTCCACCATGGCACTCAATACATAATCACCACTCTCACTAAAAGTTTGTAAATGTGCTTGAATGCCATAAATTTCTTAGAAATACATATTAGATGTTATATATAAAGACCCTGAAAGTCGCATTGCCACATCATAAAAAAGTTTCAGAAACTTAAGAAAAATCCTAACATTATCCCAATCGTCAAAAGTAGGCGGTCCCAACCCCCTTCTCCCATGCCCTTCCTCAAACAATGTAGAAATAAAGTCCATCTTCCTTTTCCATAAGTGATGCCGAACAGAACTAAGATTGTTATGACAACGTAAAATAGTAGCAGAAACTAATAATTGAAAATTGAAAATGAAATTTAGGAAGAGAGAAAAAAATAAATAGGGAAGAGAAATACCCTAATTGCCCCAAATAAGCTAACAGAGAATAACTCTGAAAAACTATAAATAAATTTATGCTTGAAAACTGAATTACAAATAATACAGACATGCTTTTATATAGGCTAGGTTGAGTATTTTCCAAGTAAAATACTTGGAGAAAAAGAAAGAAATAAAAATATAAAAATAACCCTAAACTTGGATACAAAGTAAAATACTTGTAGACAAAGAAAAAAATATTATTCTAAAAATAATATTCAAATATTACGACTAATTCTTTCCATTATTGTTCAGATATTTGCTGTCAAGATACTCCAATATTCTCTTGCATCAGTCTCCCCGAGTTAGAAAGAATTCGTCCTCGAATTCAAATCATCTTTACCTCGATCTTTTGGATGTCCAGTCAATCCATGTCATCCAATATTTCTCAATACCAAAGTAACTTGATACCGAAAGAAAAATAACTTGCAACTCATCATAACATGATTTTGAATATTAGATCTGAAATTATTCGTACCAACTTGAGATAAAATAATTTTCACAAGCTCTTGATTGATTGTCATAAATTCACTCTCCATAATATTTTTTCAAAAATCATCAATTCTTTCTTGACCATGAAAAATCAATTTGTCCTCCAATATACCAAAACCAATGTCAAGATTTTGTTCAGGAAAACTTGACAGAAAATTTTTGATCCCAAGAAAATTAACACAATTAATTTTCTCAAGACCTCATTGCGATATTTCACTGTTTGGACTTTTATCAAACACACGGTAGATATCATTATATTCGACAATTTTTATGGTATCAACAAATAAATTTACCTCCTCCAATAAATCCTCTTCATCGGGATAGATGTCGTAGATCGGTTGAGAGACCAAATCTACAGAAAAATCTTGCTTAATAATTTCATCTTCCTCCTCCACATAAGATGGATTTGGTAGATGGGCTTGTGACTTGCTAACAATAGTTAAGGTGCCAGAAAATTCTGAAAGCTCAACTTTGAAGCCTAAGTCTCCATGCCACTCATCCCGACCACGGTGTTCTCAAATCAGAACAGTATTGTGATACAGGCTCTCGAAATTGGATTCTGCATTGCGACCGTCAATATCGTGATGCATCTCCAAGTTTTGCGCCGCGAGACGCTGGGTTAACTCCGCAACCTGCCTATGCAAGTCTTCAATCATCACGTCTCGTATATTGTGATCATGATAGGGAACTTCCTCATTTAGAACCTATCCACGCCGACCACAACCACAACCACGATCTTCAGGCATGAAAATTGATGAAAATTCACCCCAAGAAGATGCTAAGCTCTGATACCAACTGACGCCGAATAAAATTAAGATTGTTCTGACAACATAAAATAGCAGCAGAAACTAATAATTGAAGATTGAAAAGGGAATTCATGAAGAGAGAAAAAAATAAATAGGGAAGAGAAATACCCTAATCGCCCCAAATAAGGTAACAGAAAATAACTCTGAAAAACTATAAATAAATTTATACTTGAAAATTGAATTACAAATAATACAGACATGCCTTTATATAGGCTAGGTTGAGTATTTTCCAAGTAAAATACTTGGAGAACAAGAAATAAATAAAAATACAAAAATAACCCTAAACTTGAATACAAAGTAAAATACTTGTAGACAAAGAAAAAAAATATTATTCTAAAAATAATATTCAAATATTACGACTAATTCTTCCCAATTATTGTTTAGATATTTTCTGTCAAAATACTCAAATATTCTTCTGCATCAATAAGTTGCAAAGCAATTTGACATTTTTCAGCGGCTTCTAACATCTTATATGTGGAGTTCCATCTAGTTGGAACATCAAGACACAACAAACCCTTGAAAGAAATTTGTTCTCTCTCCACACAACCCTTAAACTTCTCAAATCTTCAAGGTGAAGACTTCACATATTTTACCGCATTTCGAACCTTCACAATAAAGTCACTAACCTCTTTCAAACCCTCAATAACAATAAGGTTTAGTATGTGTGCACAACACCTCACATGCATAAACTCATTCTCCAATATCATGCCCATCTTATCTCTTGTTCTCCTCTTCAAGTACTCAATAGCAGTATCATTGAAACTAGCATTATCAACTGTGATGGTAAAGAAGCTACTAATACCCACTCAAGCATACAAGACTCCACCTTCTTTCCAATGGTCTCTTCTTTGTGATTAGGAACTAAAGAAAAGTTTAAAATTTTTTTGTGCAAATTCCAATCACTATCAATAAAATGGCCAGTGATACATATATAATTAAGGTTTTGCACCAAAGTCTACGTATCAGTGGTAAGACAAACCCGAGGACTGGTTGTCAAGAACATTGACCTCAACTTTTCCTTCTTAGATAGGAAGAGCTTCATCCAGTCCCTTCATCACAGTGTAGCGAGAGGGGATTTGAAACCTAGACTCAACTGTCTTCATAAAATCTTAAAACCCTTCACCTCCACAAACTTAAAAGGCAACTCATCTACAATTATCATCTTAGCAATTGCTACCCCTCCTAGCATTGTTTTTCGCAATCACAAGATTACCAACAAATCCTTCTCCCACTTGTCATTCCTTCTTAATATCCAAAACTCAACTGGAATTGTTACTTATCTAATTTCCCGAACCTACCAGGATATTTCTTGCAACTATTCTTCAAATGTGATAGCATGGATGAAGTACCTTGTCTTCTAGAGTGACAACTAAAGATTTTGCTACAATAGTTGCATTTTGATTTCGGATCTTCAGGATCACCCCCCTCTATCTTGGTAAAATGTTCCCAGACAACTGATGTTTGCTCATTTTTTTTAGGTTTTGGTGGGAGTCTTGAACTAGGGTTTTGAGTTCCAACATTTGTAGTAGGTCCACTACCAACACACTTAACATTCTCATTATTAATGAGAGGCATGGTGCTATCTATGAGAATAGGACCAAATGAAGCCGAAGCACTAGCAATAGAACCGATATTCTTAGCACCACTATTTGAATTACCATCCATGAATCTACAATTAGTTAAAAAAAAAAAATCAACAATTTATAAAATTTTGCAATATATATATATATATATATATAAACTTAATTAGCATATAACAAAAATAACGTGCACAAATATCACCATGTATTGTTCGCGTACAGCAAAAACATAATGAGTTAAGTTGTCATTGTACTACTTTCTTTTATTCAACTAATGAATCTATTAAATGCAAGCTCAATAAAGGTTAAATTTTTATAATTCTATCTACATCAACGAATATGATCAGTTCAAACTAATTACCAATCTCAACATTGACAGAAAAGTATTATATATAATACAACAGATAAAAGGCATGGATAGCATAAATGTAAAGCCGGAAAGGGAGTATTGCACTGCACTGTATTTGTTGTGGGTACAGTCGAACTCCAAAGGGCAAAGGGTTAATAATAAGATGCAACTAATTGGCATCCTAAGGACAACTCAGAATGTTTGTTAGATTTTTGCAATGAATATAACAGAGAAAAACATAAAGCAAGGAAATAGAGCAAAAAGATGATAGCTAAAACACACACATCAAAAACAACAGATTTCAATAGACTAATAGACAATCATTGTGGATAGATTTCAATACATAACAGATCCTTGCAGGAAATCAAAAATTTTCTGCAATATATCCAATACCCAGACAGCCAGATGGTAGAAAAATTCCATATTACTACTACCACACTATAATATACAAAATGAAATATCAAAAATTCAAAACAAAAATCCACTTGAGGATTAGAAAACGTTACCTACTAGTCTAAAACTAAAACTGAAAGACTGACAGAAATTGATTAGGGAATCAACTGAAAATATTTCAAATAAATATTGTTAGCTAACTAAGAGATATATGGGAGAGAGATGGAGATAGATTGAGAGAGAGATAGAGAGAGTCTGAGATACAGAGAGAGAGAGACTGTACTGAATGTCGAGAGCGAGACGGTGGAAGTTGGAGAGTGAAGATTGAATGAGGGCCGGTTGAAATCTTGAAGAATGAAGATTCAACGAACAATCATGATTTCATAATCAAAGCCATATAAGAGAAAGAACCCATAACCTGTAAGGTAGAAATTCTGAAAAATGGAAAGATTTGATCTCCTTCCATGCAGTGCGGCGTGCCGGCGTGCGCCGATTTAGAGAAGAAGAAAGCCATCGTTCGTAAACTGAAGACTTGTGTATGAAATGTTTAGGTTTAGGTTAACGTTGAGAAAAATATGTATATATATGCTTACTAGTGTCCAGGGTGGGGCGGGTTATACGGGTTTCACTAATTTCATTCTGCAAACCGGCCCGGGCAAAGCAGTTTGTGTAAATTCCAACCCATATCCGAAAATGTATTATGTGTAACCATGAGTTTTTCTACGGGTCGGGGCAGTTTTATGAGTTCAGGCGGGTTATACCCACTCCTAGATACAGATATCAATGATGAAGATCTTATGGGAGGTTCTTTGTCATATGATCAAGAGAAAGAATCTGAAGTAGATTGGATCCCTCTAATATTCTACGACATCTATACTAAAGAAGAAGAATTGTTGGAAGAGGTAAATCTCTCAAATAATATAAAAAATTTTATTCATGAGAGTTTTATACATCATGTACTTGAAAGCCCTAAAAGCGAAGTCGTTGATTTAGATATTGAAGAAGTTGATTATATGGATTTTCTAGGTGTAGATAATAGTTTGTCAAATTCTCCTAACAATGATCTTGATGAATTCTACAGGGAGGAGGCTAATTTTATGTTTAAGCGGGAAGAGATATTTGATCCTTTTTTGGAGATTTTCATAGAACGTGATGGGGAGAAGGGTAAATGAAAGGTGAGTGAAATTTGAATTATCTCAAGAAGATGAACAGAGTTTTCAAGATGATCTTCACAATCTTATGGTGATTAGGGGAGTGTTATTTTTCTTGGGATATTACATTATTTTACTTTTGAAGAGAAATGAATGAAATGGATTGGTTGGTCACCCAAAAGATCGTGGTAAGCACATCGAAATTCGAGGACGAATTCTTTCCAACCTGGGGAGGATGATGTAGATCGGCTAGCACCACCTAAGAAGTCAGGACTCCGAGAGGAGATAGCCATCGGATCCTCGGAAGGAAATAGTGATCGTTAGGCACCTTAGCGATAAGTGGCACATTAATGACAAAGGTCCCAAGATATGAGAATCTAGCACATTAAAGACAAAGATCCGAAAATGTAACGCATTAATTATAAAGCTTCCAGAAGAGTGTACTTATTCTCTAGCTGGTGAATTTAATGGAGATTTTATTTGAATAATTGGACATAATTTATCCTATTAATTACGTTCATTAATTAGGATTTGATCTGATTAAAGATTTTATCTCATTAATTAGTTTTTTATTTGATTGTAATTTTTCTTTATAGGCTTAGTTTTACTTTGGCTCTAAGTAATCATATTATTATAAATACGTAGCTTGAGTTGTAATAGGAGAGTTAAATTTGTTTTGATCAATTATCAATAAAAAATACTCAGAGTTTAGGTTTTCTCTTATATTTGTCTTGAATCCTTGATAGACTTTTGGTTTCGAGAAGAGATGTGAATTATTTGTTGTTTGTCTTTACGACCCACGACGTCACGTTGCATCACTAAGGGACACATATTACTTTATTAGACTGATTTGTTACTAATTTATGTCCGTAATTACATGAGACTTATATACAAGAGAGGACCAAGACTTCTACATTGATTTACAGCTAATCACATAATTTCTGTCTGCATGTTTCCATTTTAACGTGCTTCCCTTTTCTGTCATGAGTGAGCTTGGGATCACAACATGCAGCAAGACTTGCCTTATGCTGATGTGATTCTTTCCTTTTCTACATGATAGCTAGTAGCTAGCTATGTAACGACCCACCCTGATGAGCCAATGCCATATAATATAATAGCACGCGCGCAGAGCGGCGCCTTACGCTAAACCTGAATATATATTTGAGCCAAACACCTCAAATTATAGAACCTGTAAAATTTGACATCAACATAGCCAAATCAATTTGGCTAAACCTGTAACATATCAAAATAGTTCAACATTACATCAGAGATCATGGATTTCGCAGCGGAATATTAATTTTACATAACACATCAGAGCTGACAAAAGACATCTATCTTGTTAAGGATTACATTGTATCATTACATACAAAACACTGCCTAATCACAAGTGCCACATGCGGCACAATCTCAAAAGAAATACATCATAAGTGTCTATGTGCTACAAAAATGATGTATACAAAAAAAATGACTAACAGGGTTTGTCAAACAAAACCCAAGGCACAAACAATGGCCTCATCCATAGTAGCCTAGGTACAAGGCTTCTGGGTCCTCTTCTTCTTCTACCTCATTTCCTGCATCGACAGTGCCTTATGAAATTGTGGGGTTAACCACAATAACATAGGCGGATATGTGAGTCCACATTCTCAGTAGTATAAGAATTACTAACTTTAAACAATACGCCGTTTTTAAGTTTCTACCATGAGTTTACAATAATATAATTTAACCATACACATATTCAATGCATTCCATAATTTCAAGTAAGACATAAGCATACATGCATATCTAGGTAAGGAACAATTCATAGACTTCCATATATTTTGCATACATAAACGTCAATATCATTCTCATGTAATATACATCATAATCATCAATACAACACTCATGCAATACATGTTCATATATCTTTACATTCATTATTCTTATACATAGTCATAAATACTTCATTCATTCCTCTCATACATAGTCATACGGACTTACATTCATTCGTCTCTTACATGTTCATACATTCCTTTAATATTCATTATTCTTTCCTAATTTCTTTCTTTTCTTTTCTTTTCTTTTCTTTTGTCTTTCTTTCTTTTCTTTCTTTACTTTTGTTACAACACTGTGGTCCATACACTCACATGTGTTGGGGTCCGTACACCCGCTATTATTATTAACACTGTGGCCTGTACACTCACATGTGTTAGGGTCCGTACACCCACTATTATTATTAACACTGTGGTCCGTACACTCACATATGTTGGGGTCCGTACACCCAATATTATTATTAACACTGTGGCCCGTACACTCACATGTGTTGGGGTCCGTACACCCAATATTATTATTAACACTGTGGCCCGTACACTCACATGTGTTCGGGTCCGTACACCCACTATTATTATTAACACTGTGGTACGTACACTCACATGTGTTGGGGTCCGTACACCCATTGCATTAGTCTCTATTCTCATTTTCGTAGTCTTAACTCATTGTTTGCGTTATTGTTTCATCACTTCTTCATATCACATTCCCATCAAGCATTAACAGTTTATTAAAATTTCAACATTCATATTCGACATTCATGCCAATTTATCAAAAGTATACACTCTTTGTTTTCACAATCATACCCTGTTCAACCTCATTTTCTTAACACATTTCAAAACATAACTCATAACACAAGTAAATCCATCAAACTACATTATAGTCGTGTTATCTCATAAAATATTCGGTTCGCATTTCACATATAATTACCACACTTTAAACTACTTCCCAATTCATTTTCTTTTCCATAAGCATATAATTTATTAAACCATTTAATTCTAAAAGCATTTAAAAGTATAATATCATCCTTAGTAAGTAATTATACTTACCTATCCGTGACGTTTGAGAAGGATCCTACAACTCAAGCACAACTGCAATGTAGTATTGTGCCCAACATTAAACTCACATTTACAATGCAACTTTAGTCCTATTATAGCCTATTAGGACTTAACCACAACCTATAGCAACCATCTATGAATCCCATGAAAATTTTGGGTTAAATTAACACACTACATGTAATTAACCCATATAAAACCATAATCCTATTGTTTAAATACTAAAGCCCTAAATTAGCTAAAACTAGAAAAATTGGGGTTTATGCCATACTTCAACCATTGGCAAAATTGACTTTTAAAATCCAATTAATCAACAACCCAATACTTAAATAGTGTGTAGGAATTTACATTACACAAAAACCCAAGCCAATTTCGAGAATTTAGCCACATACCCAAATTTGACCTAACTTATGAAAAATTTAAGGATTTCGAAGTTACCTTAATCCAATTGGTAAATTGAACGTTCCAATGTCTTTAAACGTCACCCGAAGCTCGAAAATGATGGAAGACTTGATTTGGAACCAACCCCAACTCACACCCTAGTCACACGTGAAAGAAAGATTGAGAAAGTGGAAAATCCCCCTCTCTAGTTACTGCTGTGTACAGCCCCATTATGGGTGATTTATGGCTTAAAAACCCATGTGAAACACACACAAGTTCATGTGAAATGGCAAGAGCAAAGGAATGAGAGAGTTGAGGAAGAGAAGAGCAACTTACGGTTTCAGATTTCTCTTCACCGTTGTGATTACGTACAGCCCACCATTCCTGCCATAGCTCCCAAGGTCAAGCCATGAGAAGATGATGAGAGAAAGCAAGAGGGATTTGGAAACAAGAGCTGGCCGTGCGTGAGGGATGAGAGAAAAATGAGAGAGGAGCTTTGGTTTCTTTTCTTTTTCCTTGGAGAACCGATCGTGTAGTGTTGCTCTTGTGTGAGGTGAAGCCAAAAGTGAAGAATAAAAGTGTGTCACGTGAATGAGAGGGAGTGAGAGGAATATGTGAGTAATTACCAAAGGCGCCCTTCTAACTTAAGTGAAGATGAGAGAAACATGGGCCATAAATGTGCCACACATGCTTGGGCCAACATGAATGGTTTAAATCTCTTTAATTTCCTTTGGGCTTTATATTAAAACCATTATATAAGAATATGACCTCCTTATTTTATAATACCACACTAAATAGACTTATTCTTATTTAGTCATAATAAATCCATTAATTAATTTCTTGGGCATTACAAGCTAGGCAAATTGGCCTCGATTGATTTTAGCTAGACAAATTGGCTACATGATCATCTGGACTAACTGGACCACAATCTTTGCTCGACAGATTTGCTGCTGTCTCTGAAGAGCTTGCCTTATTGGGCTCGGACGTTTGTACACTAACACATAGCATTGCTATTTCGGCTGGTGTGGAGGACTCGACAGGCTCCAGAGTGTTTGCATTTATTTCCGTTGTTCCTGCACTTTTGATATGAAAGCATCCTACTAGTCTAATTACTGCCTTCTTCCAAACACTTCCATCATTTCCTTCATATGCATGCTGAT
>FXXK01000510.1:52130-70809 GCA_900184695.1 Betula pendula | reverse complement strand
AAACAATTTAATTTAAACATGACCTGCTAATGACCCAACACGATTCGTTTGATCCGTTTAATAAACGGGTCACAAACAAGTAAACCTGTTTGATCTGTTTAAACCCAAAAAAGCGACATATTTAACCTGTTTGACCCAACCTAATATGATCATTTTTTATCCGAACACGACCCATTTCAACCTGTATTTATTATATAAAAATATATATAATTTCATAAACTGGTCGACCCGTTGATACTAAACCCTAACCCTCTAATTTCGTATCGGGTTCGTGAGTCGTGTAAAAAATTGACAATCCTAATTGTAACGAAGGAAAAAACGTAAGTGACATCTGCATTATCACTTCAAAAAAATTAGTCAATTTAAAGCTTCTCTAGAATTTCTTATGAAACCCAATATTTCACCTAGTAACTAGACAATGTGCATAAGACTTAACACTAATTAATGACTATCTTTATAAACCACGTACTCACTTTATGTGAACTATTTATCATCTTCTCAATATAAAACTGAAGTGTTATAGTAGTTATTGTCTATATATGTAGCGAGTTGAATACTTACTATGAGCAAAGAAGAGAGATGAGAAGGTGAACCAAAGGGAAGTGCTAATCTGGTTCTTCCAGGGGCCACTAAATTCAGGATTGCATTGACGCTCTAGGAACCAAACTACGAGCATTGTATATACCAAGATGGCGGCAGTGGCCACCCACATTCCCAAAGTGAAGGGCTTCATAAACATCAATGCTGACCCTTCCGGTTTCACTGGAACTATCATAGACAAACCTGACTCCGCAAACGGCAAAGTAAAATCGACGTATTGCATTCGGTGAGCTAGTAAGGTAATGTCGCCAATCGCAGCATCATAAGCCTTCCATTGCGTTTTTACCCACATGACAAGCAGAAGATCTTTTATTAGAAACAAACAATTAATTGCAAACAATATAAAATAAAATACAGGCTATAGTACTAGAACGCGTTAATTTTAGTCAAAGAATTGTTTAAAGTCTTAGCTAGATTACTGCTCTTCCAAGAGGCTTTTCTATCTCTCTAAAAGGACCAATTACTAGTTAATAAACAAAGAGAAAAGTCTTCCATAGCAAATCAATCAATAATGATATGCTTAACAGTAAACTTAAGATTCCTATAGTCCACAATAGATTTTTTTTTTTTGACTTTCTTTATTATTTGGACTGCCCAATTTATGAAACTTAGTACTAGACGCGACATTGTTATGACGGACGGCCTTGTTTGGCCAAAGGATTCTACTCAAGATTTTTAAAACTCTAGAAAATAATCACATAAAAAATATTTTTATTTTTTATATTCATCAATCACTTTAACAATTTTATTTTTATTTTTACTATCACATCAAATACTTTTTATTACCTATTCAATAAAACTTATTAAAAACAAAAAAAAAAAAAAAGCATTTTCATATTTTCATAACAAAAAATTTAAACATTTCTTTTTATTTATATCAACATCAAAACTCAAAAATCTCCGACCCCAATCAAACCCCTTTATCAAACATACTCTTTAAGCCTCTAATAAAAATAAAGCGAACATTTGGGCAATCCTTACATCCAACTGGTCTCACAATCTAACTAATGTAGGATATAGGATTTCGGAATTCCTAATCAGGATGGCTAAGTAATGATATTAAGGAGATCTGCTTTATTTTTTTTTTTTGACAATTTTTTGTTTATTAATTTTTTGCAAATTTACTATTAATATGTTAATACTCATTATTAAATATGTGGAATTTAACGATACTTAACAGTGAATTTGCATATCCCTTTAGAAATGTTTTGCTTTTATTTTATTATTTTCTTTTTATAATTTTTTAAAGGGTTGACTATTAAATCTATGAACCTACGTATACGTATGTGGATTCACATAATCAAGGATGAATTTGAACATTTTTGTCAGAATATTTGTACAGAAGCGATAACAAAAAATACTACAAAGAACAAAAATAAAGCAGACATTTCTCGTTACCAAGCATGGGCGTACACCCGAAAGTATAAGCCAGAAAAAGCAAACACATACACTAATAATAAACCTTAGCAGGCGCGAAATAGAAGCTGTTGTTAAAATAGGTATATTAATAGGGTAGTATTATAGTATATATATATAGGATCATATATATATATATATATATATAAAATAAGTTATGATATATATTATAGGTATAATATATATTAAACAAACTATTTTCAAGGAATATTAATATGTGAAGTTGTTACCTTGTTAGAGACGTGATGACCAGCTCGTCGTAGGTACCATTGAAGGGCTCCATTCGTAAGGCAGATGGATACTCCAACAGGCTTAGCACCTCATGGAAAATTTGAATGCAAAAACCATCATATATGTTCTGATAATTTGGCTCTCCATACTCAACCTTCACAAACTTCTCGAACGTTGTTCTCCCTGGAACTCCAATCTTCAGTGGCTTCGCATTTGTCGGCATTTCCCAACCTTTCGGAGGACGATTTTGTAAATTCCCAGGCCAAATTACAGGACCAGACAAATTACTAGTTCCATTTTCTATGACAGGGTTTTCTGTAAACCCATGTTGTGGTATCCAGAAATCTATCTCTTTGTATCTCTTCCCAACCACGTTTACGATCCTCAGCATGGGAGTGTCTGACGTAAGCCGCTGCCCTTCTTCGAAACGTATTTTTCCGCTTAAACCGGAGAAATTGCTTGATAAGATATTTTTTAACAACTTCTTTGGACTACCCATTTTGTCTATCGCTTGTGTTACAATTGTAATGCTATCATACGCTCGCAGAGCATAAATTCCAGGGACAGAATTGTCTTCCTTTGGATATTCATTTCTGAAATTTTTTAGGAACTGGGAATAAAAATATTGTTGCTTGTCGATCTCAGAATAGTTAGTCTTGATTCCTAACGAACCTTCCATGTTGGAAATAACGGAATCGTCAACTGAATCCAACAAACTTGTGATGCTTTCTGCAATTATCCAAGCTGAGTCTTTCCCTACAAGTCCCATCTGCTTAGCTTCTCTGAACAAATGAGTCACCATCTCTAGCGATGACTGAAGAACGATAAAAACCCGAGATTGTATTTTGATCAGTAGCTTATCAAGCTCTTCATGGACGACGTCCCTTTCCGGATCAGACAAAAAAGAAAACGGTGGAAGAATCAAATGGTGCTCAATCTCCGAACCCACGTTTTGGAGGGCCTCCGACAAAAGTTCTAACTTCCCAGAATCGCCACCGTACGGTTCGTCTTCATAAATCGCGACGACCCTTTGCCAACCGTACGCGTGGACAATATCAGCAATGCATTTTATTTCTTCAGAACCGTTTTTAGCCATTTGTATTAACAAAGGCCAGCGATGTGGCATCTGTGATGGGGTAATGGCGGGTGCTGCAAATGAAATAACAGGAACTTGAGCTTCTTTTGCCACGTCGGCTACCATAGCTGCTTCCTGCCACGTGTGCATGCCGATAATCACTTTCACCTCCTTCTCTTTAATCATCTCTTCAGCTGCATGCATGCAATCAGAATTCAGATATTCGATCTGGGTAAATGCACTCATATATTTTAAGGTAGAGAAGTAATAAAATTTGTAAGTGAAAACTTTATTATGGTTATTATTTTTGCAATCATATATACCTTTAAACTTTAAAGATGAGTGAAATTTTTAAAATACTCATATTTTAGAAATTTAACGCTAAATTTGAATGGAATGATTGACATTGTAAACTTTTCAAAAATAATAACCTTATATTAACACTTTTTAAAATTTAAAAGTATAATTATAAAAATGATGAAAATCATGAATGATAAGTTTTCCGGATTCCTAATAGACAGATATATACTAACCAACTGAAGTTATAAGTACTCTATGAGGCTGCCGGATATAAAGGGAGAGATTGTGAGTCTTTGAGTTTTTGTTGAAGTTCTGAACCGCAACTTCCATGCCTATTTTCTCTTCTTTGCCTATACGGGAATTAACATCAATGATTGCACCTATGTTCGTAACTTGCTTAGCAATAGCGGCTTCGGCTCCATGGTAGAGAACGAAAAGAAAACAGATTGTGCTCAATGTGCTCATGACCGTTACAACTGAGCAAGCCATTGTGGGAATTTTGGTTTTGCGTTATAGTCTGGTTTCTTGCTAAGTTAAATAAATGGGAATGGTTTGGAAGAAAACGAGGAATTGGTAGGAAACTTCATTTCTTTGACTTGGTTTTCTAGAAGACAACATTACTCGGTTACGTGCAGTTGGGGGCAATATTGGGACCTTAGTTATACGGTGCATGCTAGCAGTTTGTGATCCTACTACTTAGACTTGTGACAAAATTCTATCACATGTTGGCATGTGATAGAGAATTGCACACGTACGTGGTACGTGTCTCGCAAGTCTGTATGCTTGCCGATTTCTAAAAGAAGAGAGATGAGTGGTGATGGGGAGGTGAAGGTACAAGGGGTCGGTGCAGCTGCCTCGCTCTTTAATGGAAATTAAATTTAGGGACCACCAACATATTCAATCTTTAATGGAGAAAGAAGGGAGAAAAGAAGTGTGTTTGACGTTTGGGGTTAAGGATTTGAAATCCAACAACATACACGGCTCGTAGCTTTAATTATTGTACTCTAAAGTTTTTTTTTTTCTTTTTTGGCCGTAAGGTGTGCTCCAAGTTAGTAACATTGACCCGTGATCGTTAAGATATCACCCGTCGTGAGAGGACGACGAGAATTCTACGGTCAGTTGCCGTTAGCTGAATTAATCTTTGAGAATATTCTTAACATAAAGGGAAAACAATAAATAATCTTAGCGCTTTAATTTGACGAAAACTCACGTTGAAGAGAATGGAATGGTTTTGAAGTCCTTGAACCGGCCGGCACGGCTCCAAAAACTTTAGCAAAAAATTTTACCACAGCATTTCGTTTTAGCAAGGGTGATCTTTGATTTCGTTTGGGAAGAGTTTCTAAAGAGAGACTTGATTCAACAATATTTTCGGGATAGAAGATTATGGTTGAAACAGTTAATTCTCGGAACATGGTTGGATGGGAAAGGAAGATCATAGCTTTCTTTTATATTGTTCTTGTTGAAATCCTCGTGTGAAATATTTTTGTCCGTGATTTCTGATCATGAACATATTGGTGCTAGTTGTGTATTTTTGAAATTTTGCAATGCAACGAACAAAAACAAGCAAGGAGCTTCTAATTAAGGGTAGTAGGTGGACGTGAATTTTGTTTGGTTCACGGTATATTGGTTGTCCAATAAAGCACTATCATAATTTCCTCCTCTGTTTCAATGTGGTAAGGTGATTCATTGATTTGTGAAGAAGAATAATAGGATTGTGGTGAACATGCTTGAGTGAAGATTTGGAGCTTTTGCGAGGGCAAACTCTACAATAAATTCGGCATTTAGCGATGACCAAAAGTCGTTGCTAAAATTCTAAAAATCGTCACAACTACTTCATCGAGAAAGGTTATTAGCAAAGACATTAGTGTTGTCACTGCTAATATGAGTTATTACCAACCACCCATAGTCATTGCTAATAACTTTGTACTTTTTTCATATATAAATTTTGGATTTTAGTTATTCAATTGCCAATTACCGGTTGATTTTGGCATGAGTAGTCACCTCATAGAGAACAACTAAAACTTCTACATCATACAAGTATTAAATCAATAATTACTTAAACACAACACTCCCATTAATCAAAGTTATGAAAGTACATAGAAAAGGGTAAAAAGAATTATCAACATATGTTTGTATAAAAAAAAGTGGTTCAGATATCGATTTTCGGTACACATCTTTAAAATTTCCAAACATATAATTAGGACATTGGAATCTACTATGGTACAACAAGAGAACCTAAGAAATGACAACTCTGTGGAGGGGGCAAACTGGGACCTTGGACTTGCTATAGCAGTTTGTATACGCAGCATGCTAGCAGTTTGTATACCTCGAGAGGAAAACTCCACTCAAGGTGAAAGAATACCACAAATTGCCAAATACTTATATTGATATTCCTGGACTCCTCTCCATTTCATCTAAAGTAAAATGAGCAAAATTGTAATTTCACTTCTATTTTAACAATTCTGTCCCCTTTCCTTCCTTGACGCGCAAACATTAACTGATGGATCGGAAGAGAGACCCTACATTTGACAATTAATTCGTTGTTTCCGCTGGGCTTTCCAAGTTGTCTTTCCTGGAAGAATGACAATTAATTCGTTGTTTCCGCTGGGCTTTCCAAGTTGTCTTTCCTGGAAGAATCCCATGCAGATGCAGCTAGCATACCCTTCCAAATTCGAATCTTGTCAAATCCTGGTTTCGAGATTCTCACTATAATAATGACTAACGTTGAAGGATTCCCTCGAGTCATTGCTAAGAAAAGTCAGACTTCATACAAGACAAAGATACAAAATTCCACACTGATATTAATTCTATCTTCAAGATAACGCGTTTCTTCTTCCTTAATTCTCAGATGATTTCATGCGCGCATGCATACATAATAAGATGTTGATAAGGTTGTCTGATCTTGCTATTACTAAAGCCTAAACAGTACTCGATCGGCGTCCCACCCACCCACCCCATGCACCGTCAAATGCAAGTTAGCGCTGTTCCGAGAGCTTGGTTGCTCATATTTTTTCTTCTCGCTGTCTTCCATGGAGATAGGGCTGAAGCCAACAATAAGGAAGTTACGGGAATAGGTGTTATCATTGATGTCAAAACCCGTAAGGGCAAAGANCGGTACACATCTTTAAAAATTTTCAAACATATAATTAGGACATTGGAATCTACTATGGTACAACAAGAGAACCTAAGAAATGACAACTCTGTGGAGGGGGGAAACTGGGACCTTGGACTTGCTATAGCAGTTTGTATACGCTGCATGCTTGCAGTTTGTATACCTCGAGGGGAAAACTCCACTCAAGGTGAAAGAATACCACAAATTGCCAAATACTTATATTGATATTCCTGGACTCCTCTCCATTTCATCTAAAGTAAAATGAGCAAAATTGTAATTTCACTTCTATTTTAACAATTCTGTCCCTTTTCCTTCCTTGACGCGCAAACATTAACTGATGGATCGGAAGAGAGACCCTACATTTGACAATTAATTCGCTGTTTCCACTGGGCTTCCCAAGTTGTCTTTCCTGGAAGAATCCCATACAGATGCAGCTAGCATACCCTTCCAAATTCGAATCTTATCAAATCCTGGTTTCGAGATTCTCACTATAATAATGACTAACGTTGAAGGATTCCCTCGAGTCATTGCCAAGAAAAGTCAGACTTCATAATTCCACACTGATATTAATTCTATCTTCAAGATAACGCGTTTCTTCTTTCTTAATTCTCAGATGATATCATGCGCGCATGCATACATAATAAGATGTTGATAAGGTTGTCTGATCTTGCTATTACTAAAGCCTAAACAGTACTCGATCGGCGTCCCACCCACCTACCCCATGCACCGTCAAATGCAAGTTAGCGCTGTTCCGAGAGCTTGGTTGCTGATATTTTTTCTTCTCGCTGTCTTCCATGGAGATAGGGCTGAAGCCAACAATAAGGAAGTTACGGGAATAGGTGTTATCATTGATGTCAAAACCCGTAAGGGCAAAGAAGAGAAAACAGCCATGGAAGTTGCAGCTCAAAACTACAGCAACAGTAATACGAAGACTCACAAAGTGCATCTCCATTTCCAGGACGCACTTAGAGTCGATTCCGTCGGTAAGTTGTCGGTAAGTTGTTTTTAGTTAAAACTTCATATAGCTCCTAAAAGTTTTAGTTCTTTTGATATATTTTTATAATTTTTAAAAATTTTTATTTTGATACCCTAAACTTTTATTACTTAATCTCATTCCGTCAAGATTCACCGTTAAATCCTATCAAAATTCTCAAAATACATATGTACTTTTTTTTTAAAAAAAATTATAAAAAAAAAAATCTCAAAGATTTAAATATAGGTATTTTTGTAAATTTCATTAAATCCTGACCAACGCCTATATTCTTATAATTTTTTTTCTTTTTTTTCCTAAAAAATTAAGAAGTATTTTGAGAATTTTGACACCCCTCCGTTAGGATTTAACAGAAAATATTAACAAAGAGAGGTAAGTAAAAGAAATTTGAAGTTCAAGATATCAATGGGTGAATTTTTTTAAATTATAAGATGCATATCAAAAGGGTTGAAAGTTCATGGAGGTTATATGAAGTTTTGCCTTGTTTTTATAATTTTTTAACTTACTCGTTAATTAATTGTTAACTTAAAAATGGGAAACTTCCTTTAATTACCTAACCTCTTTAAACAATCAAGCTTTTTTTAATCTTCTCTTTGCAAAATGTTCAACCCCTTTCAATCACCTCTACGTATAATATTTTTTTGGTTAAATTAAATGGCTAGCATATAAAATGTCCATTCTATCCCCATAAAATTTCTAAAAACACAATTATGCCATTAGTTTAAAAAAAAAATTTTTAAAAAAAAAACCAAAATAAAACTTAAAGAATTAAAAAAAAAAAATCAGAAAAAAGAGTTGAAAGGAGCTAAAAGATTAGAATCTCGCATTATAAATTTTACAAGTTTAGGGGAAACATTGAAAAGTGCTTGATAGTTTAGCGGGTAAGTGAAGTTTCTCCTTAAAAATATTAATAAGGTATATGTCATTAATAATAAAATATAAGAAGTTTAAATTGTTAGAATATTAATTAAATGATTAAATTCACACATTTTTATCAGCTTAAGTTATTGGGATAAGTAATGATTTAACATGACATTAACGTCCGAAATCATAAGTTCAAATCCTAACTTCATAAATTAACTCACTCTCATTTTAATAAAATATTTTACGTGTTGGGCTAACTTGTTAAAGCGGTGATTTACCGTAAACCACAAACGAAACAATTCAAGTTGAGAAGTGGAAGTTTTTCTCCTACTAAAAAAAAGCGGTCATTTCATATACAGTTGGTTAATGCAGATACGAGGACTACCAAAACAAAAAGGCACATTTATCACATATTATATTTGAATACTGACAAATGATTCTTTCTAATTCCATACTCTTCCTCTCGTCCAACTCATGCAAATTCATGATTCTCATTTCATCCAACTCCTGCAAATTCAATGGTGAATTTGCTGCAAGAGTTTTACGGGAGAGGATCATGAGGTTGAACATCTACCATGTCTCTTGAATATTTCCAAATAATCAAAAATAAGATAGAAGGATTCCGCAAATAGAAACTAATACTCTAATTACTAAGCTATATTAAAAGAGTAATGCTAAAAATCACATTTGTATTCTAAATTATCCCACAATGCTTACGTCAATCTTTACCAACATCCCTTGGAAAAATCTGTTTAAAAAAAAAAAAAGGTGGGACTACTACGTCAAGATTATATGATAGTTGTAGAATAAAAATGCATTTTTATTTCACAACTATCTCATAATGCTGACATGACAATCCTAACCAACCATTGGATTAGTCATTAAAAAAAAAAAATCAAAGGACATTGGTTGGAACTTTCACATCTATATTATGTGATAGTTGTGGGATAAAAATTTGGAGTAATGTTAGAGACTATATATTTATCTTACAATTGTCCAACAATGTTGACGTGATACTTCCAATTAACTATTGAATCTTATTTTTATTTAACAATGATTAATACAAGGGCTAGTTTGAATTGAATGAATATCGGATAGAATTATATTAACTAGCATTTCTATTTTCATTTACCAACTTGTTTTTGCATTACAATAAGAAAGTAATTATATATTACTATCGTTTAATAATAAAATGTACCAACAATTTACATTAATGGAATCTCTAAATTTTGGTATAGCAGCTGAAAGAGATTTTTTTTTTTCTGAATAGCTGAAGAGTTGATCAGAGAGAAGAAGGTGAAAGTGATTATTGGCATGCACACATGGCAGGAAGCCGCTGTAGTAGCCGACGTTGGAGGGCAAGCTCATGTTCGGTCATTTCGTTTGCAGCACCGGCCATCACCACACCTCTGACGGCACTCCGTTGGCCTTTTTTGATACAAATGGCTAAAAGCGGTTCCGACCAAATAAATGTATTGCAGATATCGTTCAGGCCTGCAATTGGCGAAGGGTCATAGCGATTTATGAAGATGAACCATACGGTGGCGATTCCGGCAAGTTAGCAATTTTATCTGAGGCTCTCCAAAATGTCGGGGTCGAAATTGAGTACCGTTTGGTTCTCCCACCACATTCCTTGGTGTCCGACCCGGAAAATGGTTCCCAGAAGAGCTGGTTAAGCTAACAGAACAAAACAAAGTTTCGTTTTTGTAGTTCTTCAGTCGTCATTAGGAGAGGCGACCCATTTGTTCAGAGAAGCCTAAGCAGATGGGGACTTGTGGGGGAAGACTCAGCCTTGATTATTGCAGACAACATTGCAATTTGCTGGCACTCTGTTAGATGCTCTGTCTTATCCTCCCTCCCGATGAAGTGCATTAGGAATCAAGACTAAATACTATTCTGGGAATCAAGATTTTTATGCCCCGTTTAGGAAAAAATTTAGAACTAATTATCCGGATGAACATATCTCCGACCCAGGAATTTATGCCCTGCGAGCATACGACAGCATTGGAATTGTTATACAAGCGATAGAGAAAATGACTGGTAACATTACCAGTCAAAAGATGTTGTTAGAGAATATGTTATCAAGCAATTTCTCTGGTTTAAGTGGAAAAATACATTTTGAAGCAGGCCAGCTCACAGACACTCCTATATTGACGCTTATTAACGTTGTTGGGAACAATGGGAAGGGATACGAGGAAATAGACTTTTGGACACCTGAGTCTGGGTTCTCGGTGAGCAATGCTTTTGATACCCCAAAAACTTTGGCCGGCCGAGTAGTTTGGCCTGGAAACTTAAGTCGGACTCCGAAAGGTTGGGAAATGCCTACTGATGAAAAGCCACTGAAAATTGGAGTTCCTGGAAGATCAACATTTGAGAATTTTGTGAACGTTGAGTATAGGGAGAATCCGTATCCGAACAACTACGATGGTTTCTGCATTCAAATTTTCTGGAAGGTACTGGAGCTGTTAAAGTATCATCTGCCTTACGAATTTGAGGCGTATAATGGCTCCTACACTGATCTGGTTTATCATGTCTATAATAAGGTAACAACTTTTCATAATTTGTGTAGGGAAAACTTCATATCTTTCATCATTTTTGCAATTATATTCTTAGATTTCAAAAAATGTCAATTTAGAGTTACCATCTTTTAGAAGTTTGTAATGTCAACAATTTCATCCAAATTAATGAGTAAAATTTTCAAAATACTCTTAAGATGTTTATAAAATTACAAAAATACATTGATTTAATAATTAAAAATTAAAAACAAAAGCAAAAAAGACAGAGGTATTTAGAAAATTTAACACTGAATTTGGACGGGATGGTTGACATTGCAAACTTATGAAAAATAATAACCATAAATTGATATTTTTTAAAGTTTAAAGGTATGATTACAAAAATGATGAAAGATCATGGATGGCAAGTGAAGTTTTTCCATTTTGTTTAACACACTTCTTTTCTTTTTCTTTTTTTTCTTTTCTGTCTTTCTTATATGGTTACAATCATTCGTTCTAATTGAGATTGTATGCTTGTCATGTGGGTGGAAATACAATAAAAGAGTTATGATGCTGTCATTGGCGACATAACTATACTTGCCGACCGGTTACAATACGCGGATTTTACAGTTCCATATGCTGAGTCAGGTTTGGTGATGATAGTTCCTGCAAAACCTGAAGGGTCGCCATTGACGTTTACCAAGCCTTTCACCGGGAGAATGTGGGTAGTGACTGGTGCCCTCTTAATGTACACAATGATCATTGTTTGGTTTCTTGAGCGCCAATCCAATCCAGAATTTGGTGGCCCATGGAAGAACCAGATTAGCACTGCACTTTGGTTTACCTTCTCCTCTCTATTCTTTGCTCATAGTAAGTATCACTATCAATCTACTGATTTCTAGCTTGATATCTGTTACGATTCTAAATGTCTCACATAGCTTAAATACAATCTTAACCATGTGTATATAAGCTATTGGGCACTATCTCCTTGGAAGCCGGTTTTTAAAAGTGAATTCTACACAGAGTTTGTATCATCTGGTGGTATCAGAGCCAACCATCACGTTGAGTATAAGATTGAATGATTCGTGGAAGAGCAACTTGTAGGCTAGATTAAAATGTCTTTGTATTATGTATGTGCATAATATTAAGTCATTAATAGAAGACTGAATTGAAAATTTTGAGAATGCTTCTGAATCAAAGAAACATTATTGCTTTACTTATGATTTGAAAGCACTCATACAACACGGTTTCATGTTGCAGGGGAGAAAGTCCACAACAACTTAACACGTATGGTTGTTGCGGTTTGGCTCTTTCTGGTGTTGATTCTTACCTCGAGCTACACTGCTAGTCTGTCTTCAATGCTCACAGTGCAACAACTGCAACCAAATGTTACAGATATTGAGTGGTTGAAGACGAAAAACTTGAAAGTTGGCTGCGATTTCGATTCGTTCATAAAGAAATACACGGAGAATGTGCTTCTATAAAATCTCCCTCCCCCAAAAAAGAAAGAACCAACGATAGGGAATTGCCACACAATAATATCAGATAGAGTAATCACGAAATACTTGGACGGTGGGAATGGGATTAGACATTGCACTATATAAAAACATATAACCACGTAATGATATATTTTTAAAGTTTCAAAGGATAGTTACAAAAATGATGAAGATCAGGGATTGCAAGTTGAATTGTTCCATTTGTTAAACACTTCTTTTCTTTTCTTTTTCTTTTCTTCTTTCGTTATATGGTTACAATCATTCTTCTATTGAGCATTGTATTCCTTGTCATGGGTGTGTGGAATACAATAAAAGGTTATGGGGATGCTGCATTTGGGCGACATAACTTACTTGGCCGAACGGTTACAATACGCGTATTTACAGTCATATGCTGAGTCAGGTTTGGTTGATGATAGTTCCTGCAAACCTGAAAGGTCGCTGACGTTTTCAACCTTCACGGAGGTATGTGGGTAGGACTGGTGCCCTGCTTATGTACACAATGATCATTGTTTGTTTCTTGATCCCAAACCAATCCGAGATTGGTGGCCATGGATAAACAGATCAGCACTGCACTTTGGTTTACCTTCTCTCCTTTATTCTTTGGCCATGTAATATCGACTATCAATATACTGATTTCTAGCTATATCTGTTACGATTCTAAAGCCACATAGCTTAAATACAACGTACCACTGTGTAATTACTATTGGTCACTATCTCCTTTGAAGGGTGCCTGGTTTTAAAGTGAATTCTCCAGAGTTTGATCACTGGTTCGTATCAGAGCACCATCACGTTTGAAGTATAAGAATTGATGGATCTGAGGACACTGTTAGGCTAGATTAAAATGTCTTTTTATATGTTGTGCATAGATAAGTCATAATTAGACTGAATTGAAAATTTTGAGAAGCTCTGAATCAAAGAAACATATCGCATACTATGATTTTGAAAGACTCCATACAACACGGTTTCAGTTGCGGGAGAAAGTCCCCAACTAACACGTATGTTGTTCGTTTTTGGCTCTTCTTGTGTTGATTCTGTACCCTCGAGCTCCGACTGCTAGTCTGGTTCTTCAATCTCCAGTGCAAACAACGCAACCAAATTTACAGACTATTTGGAGTGTTTAAGACGAAACTTGGAAAGTGGCTGGCGATCATTCGATTCATAAGAATACACGAGAATTGAGCTTAACTTTTCAATCCCTGATAAATATCGAACGCACAGAAGAAAGACGACTACACAAGAGAATCAAGAAAGCAACATATATCTGGCTGGCCTTTCTTGACTCCGTATGAGAAGTTTCTCAATACCATGCAAAGGATACACTGCCACACCAACTCGCACAGATTTGAGGATTTGATTGTGTAGTGGTTTTAATTTTGTTTCCCGCGTTCCATGCATTATACATTATGTTTGAGTTCACACCCTTTTTTGAATCTTCTTGTTGCTTTTCCCCATCAGCCTTCCAGAAAAGGGCTCGCCATTGCCAGGATTTCTGAACAATATCTAATTGCTAGCGGAGGCTATGGAGAACGGAATTAAAGTCCTGCAATGAATTATGCATATACATGGTCTGACTCACCGAATGTAGTAGCTCACCCTAACATAACATCCAGCAAACCTGAACCTTGAGCCATCCGAGTTTTATGAGGTCTCTCTAATTATTGTCTTTTGGCCAACCTCTAACCCATTTGTTCTTCATAACTGTCGAATATCATCGCCCGGCAACATCGACGTTGCCTCATGAAGGAACGTTAACCATGATCAGAGAGCGTTTGGGAGATTGTTTAGACCGTAAGATATTTATTAGCAGCTCTATGAGAAAGCAGCTTAACTGATAAGAATACTTTGGAACCAAGAACCGAAGAAGCGCCGTGCCATCGGGTACACGAATGAGAACACATTGAGATGTAAAATGAAGGAAGACATGCTAGGGCAACAAAGTATTTTACAAAAAAACTCTTACAAAGTGACATAGCACAACTATAATTGGAAAGAAAATAAATTCAAATTTTAAGAAATTTAATCATATTGTACCACAGTCACTTTGTAAGAGTTTTTTTTTAAATATTTTGTAAGCCTAACAGTTTCTCGTAAATGATTACTCTTCGAGATGGGAGTTCATCATCACTTATATGACTACCCTGGAGCACCTTCACATATTATGGTAAACAACAGTATGCTTAATGCTTGTAAAAACTCGACTGAATTCGTTTGTTGAAAATAATAAGTCACAGTCTGTGAACCAACATTATGCTTAATTATTAAATGCACTTATATTGTATAAACTCAGCAAGACACTTTTTATAAACTCGTATGTTCATAACTTTAGTTATATTTTTTATAAATATTATTTAATTTTGTATTAAAACATCTTAATCATGAGAATATCTCTCTGCATATTAATAGTCTTAATAGATTATAGTTTCAATTATTGTTATTTATAATCTTGAATTTAGTTACACGTGTTTGTGTATGTATAGAATGTTACATAATGAATTTATATTACATATATAAAATAGGGTAAACTCTATATTTAATTATTTAAGATTCAATTAATTTATTTATATAAGCAAATGATAAAATTATTCATAATAATTAATTAATTAACTAATATCAATAGAATTACAACAACAACAAAAAAAAAAAAAAAACCAATCATGAATAATTTAACTAACCAATTATGAACAAGTTCGAATTTCCCTCGAAACAATAAATAGCCAAGCTTAAACAAATTATATATCTTAGTAATAAGCTCGAGCTTAACTTGTATTTGAAATAAACTTACATGAATAAAACTTGAATTGTTACTTGGCTCAACCTCCGGTTCCATTACAGCTCTACTTTGGACTATTTAGAGCACCTTCACACTTTGCCTGCCAGAAAAAACTAAAATATTATGGATTCCTGATTGTTAAGGAGGATCACACAGATAAAGGTTGAGATTAAGATTTCCTGAGTAGGCCATGTAGCAGTATAATATTTCTTCATAGCCACATGCATCACAGTAACTAAGATTTGAAGCCACACTTGCAAATCCCTGCTTTCACAGTTAATGACAATCATCCAAGGGGTAGCAGCTTGTTAAAGTTCTCATATTCAACCAAACATATTATATTCTACAAATCGTCAGAATTATAAAATGATTCCTCTGGGTGCAAGTTAACTGTCAACAAGATACGTACACACGCATGCATACACAAAGTAAGAGGCATGCAGAGATTCCTCAATCAATCCCGGCTGCTGCTTTCATCAGTTAAATTTGAAATGCTTAAGAACTCAAAGCACTAAATCTACTGGACAAGCTCCAGAGGAATATGATTCCTAGTGTTAGACAACAAATAAATCTAGAAACTCATCAGTTTCCTCTATGAATCAAAACTAGCTCCAGCAGAGAACTTCAATAAATCAATGGCTTCTAGTTGTATACTTCTGGTCCATACCCATTTTTGTGAAATCTGAATGTCTTCACTTACTCTGGACACACACCTAGGCTACCGGTAGCTTCTTCCTCTTCCACGTCCACCCCACCCTCTCCCTCTGCCTCTAGACCCACTTCTCCCACCATGAGACAAATCTTCCAATGCTCTATTAACCAGTTGGTTTTGCAAACCACCAGCTCCACGGCCCTTTTTAGATGGTACGTTGTTGGATCCATTAGCAGTAGTAGCAGGTCTTTTCCCTCTGCACACAAAGTTCACACAAGATATAAACACGTCTACCATAAGGGTCCATTTTATTAGCATGAAATCTTGCAGAAAAGTAATGCTAGTGTATGAGGAAGTGCGGTATTGGCACAACCATGGGAAAAAAATGTATCGTCCAACAGACAGCCAGAGATTGTAAAAACTAGAAACCATATAGTGAAAGGAGCAACCGAAAAACATTAAAATACAATTCAATTAAGAGAGAGGAGGGTTGGGGAAAAGAAGAAAACAGGAAGATCTCTCCTACCCAGTTGTAGCTGCGGTGGCAGGAACAGAAGGTTTTGTTGCTTCTTTCCAAGATAGGTTGATACTTTTATCTCCAATAAACGAGGGTGTTTTTGAATGTAATGGCTGGATATAGAAATTAAATATCAGTTTTTACAGTAAATAAATAAAGACCATATATAGAGAGACACACAAACTTTGTTCCTTTGCACCTTTGTCATTGCCAAAATGTTATTCTGCCGCAACCCAGTGGTTGTATTCTGCTTTTGAGTTTTCTGCACATTATATGAAAAATATGTAAGATGAATGGTGACAAAAAAAGCTCCACCAGAGACCAGGATCTCCTGAGAACAAACTCACAATATTATTCTTTGCTTCATCAGATTTAGCAGCTGCCATAGCTTTGTTGTGCTCAGCCATTCCCTGAGTTAATTTCTTCATGGTAGCCCTAGTAACTCCTCAACATTACTCAACCTGCAAAATCAATTGTAAGAAAATCATACACACAGTTGCAACAGTGTAAAAGTCAACCATATATTATACTGCCCATCAGAAATAAAGGTATCGCTCTTCCAACCTTGCTCCAAATTTAAATGTGAATCAAGGCTTAAGTAGTAACTAACAGTTCTGAAACTTTTGGAAGGCTTAAGAACCAATTATATAAACATAATCTGTGAATCAATCTTATGACAAATAAATTTGGTTCTCTAATTTCTTCAGCAAAATCGCAGAAATCTAAAATCAGATAATGATTTCAATGGATTGCTGAAACATAAACCCCACATTAGGCCGCAACAATACATTACCATCTTCAAAGAACAGAGAATAAAGAAAAGGAAAGAAGGGCCTTCGTTACAATCTCCAGAAATTTTATGTTTGCCCCCCATGCCATTATCGTAATACACAATAAACCCTCCAAAGAACAGAACAAAATAAGGACAAACATTTCTTTTGGATTTTTAGAAAATACATGAATTTCCTATTTGGTCACTGAAGTAAGTTGCAATCAAGTCCTCAAATGATTTAAAAAATCACAATCAGGTCTTTTTAGTCAGACGTGATGGAAAGTGTTGATAAAGCAATTTTGGGTTAAAGAAGGGAGAGATAAAAGTTTATTTTAGTTTTAATTAATAAATACAAGTAAAATGCCACATAGAATAGTCATATCAACAAAGAGTTGTAACATCACTTCTTTTCTTAAGTGAGGCAACCATCCAAATTTTTGAGTGCACTTCATTTAGCAACATCAGCTGCCACATAAAAAATTAACATAAAAAAAATCATTGATTTCAATTAGTGAGACTGATGGAAGTACTTAACTGTGATTTGATTACAACTTTTTAAATTTTATGCACCAAATTGGGACTTTGTGCATTTTTCAGGGACTAAAACAGGAATTTTGTCAATACATAACAATATGAAGAACCAATTGTTCATAAAAAATACAAATGGAAAAGATGAAATAAAAAATAATCAATTGCCTTTCAGTGAAGTCCTTATAAAGCTCTGAGAAATCCTCCCCAAGCCTATCTGATGGTTGGCCGGTCACTATCTTGTAACCACATAGACTGTTTGTTGCATTGGGAACCTACAGAACAACAAAAATTAGATAAGGTATTGTGCAGTAGAGACACACAGATGATTGTTTAGACAAACAAATCATTTGACCTTGTGAGCTAGATGATGAAATGTGTACAACAAGCACTCAACATAAGTAAAGTTCGTCTCTTCTCCAGTCTTCCTCCGAGGCATGTATTTCTAAGAAGGAAAAAGAAACATGTCATCAGATTGACACAAATTATTTACACAACGTTTAAAAAAAAAAACATTTTTGTACTTCAAGCAAGGCTTGAACACTTTATACTCTAAGAAATAGAATTAAAGCAGGCAAAAACAAAAGAAACTCTGATGTGAATGTACAATGTTAATCCTGTTACTAAAGGCGGAGTTGAAATATACAGTAATTTAACAATTCTAAATACATGAGTTCGTGTTCGTTCCGTCATTTGAAAGAGTGTGTACCTTTAATAGCTGAACAACATTAGGGAGAATCTGGCAGGAATCCTGTGGTGTTGTGTAAGGAGAAATCTCTGCAAGGGCTTTGAGCAGATCTAGCTTCCGCTCCTCAGGAAGCTGGCACAAAAAAATATCAGTAGAGTTAATTTCTTGCAAGATG
>FXXK01000510.1:29601-42150 GCA_900184695.1 Betula pendula | reverse complement strand
TTTACAATAGCTTCCCTAGCCTCCTCATTCACTGGGGTCTCATCCTTCTTCGTATGTGCAATGGGAAACATCTCGCTTCTTCCAACGTCAGAACCTTTTTCGAGCTCCTGCATTCAAGATCATTGATATAATATACGTAACATACATCAAAAGCCTTAATGATGACTAAGTCCTTATGAATGATTGGATGAGTAACGCGTATCCTCTTTTTGGCTAGATGAGCATAGCTTTTCGACCCCAATGTTGTAAGAAACTTTTGTTTACGTTTTCTTTCCCTGTTTTTATCCGTCATTTCTTACAAATGTTTTACAATTGATAGTCATAAAGAACAAAACAAACCAAGTTAGAATGACTGTCTACAGATAATTGACACGAAACAAATCAGAAAAAAATGTAATAAAAGATAAAGTTTGAGTGTCACCTTATCATCTATTGACAACCACCTTGTTGCGAGGCATTCTATGTCTTCTTTATTCTACATGGGCGCTTTGTACACCACATCCTCTACAGTTTGATTTGGATTGTCCTTCATCTTCATAGAACGCTTAATAAGGTACTTTGTTGATTTTCTTTTATGGCCGAAATTCATAAAAGATACCCTTTTAATTTCCTCGATTGGATGAGCAGTACCAACATGAAACTTTCTCTACACACAAGATGGAATCTCATAATATAAATGACAAGGATAAGGCTAGAAAACCAAAAAAATACATTCATATGCTAGTAAGTGTTCCATACCATTAGTGTTGTCCAAAGATCTTCTTTATTCTGTTTTGGGACTTTCCTCAAATGTACGGTGCAAAAGTCTACAAACTTGCCATTCTTTATCAGATTACCTGCAATCCTACGGAATTTCTTGCTGCCTGGTCCAATCGGTTGGAACTGGTTGTTGAATTCAATTATTTCATTTTCTCCCTCCGGCAGTTGCCATATTTCGTTTGGACTAGCCATATTCCTAACAATAATGATCCCCTGAGCATCTGCAATAAAAGATACATATCATACAGTACAACTACTTCACAGTTTATAAACTTACATGAGGTAATTACATAATAAAACGTATTGCATACCAATAATGCGGACTTGCCCATGGCCGCACACTTGTAGTGGGGTCGGATTCTGTATGCCAGTACTATGTGATTGCACAAATGCTGATGTACTCGGTGTACGATTGTCACCACCCTCTGCTGGCCTAGGGCTGGAGGAAGATGGAACATGCAGCCCCATATTCGGTGACGGCTGGGATACTTGAGGCATGGGAGTTTTATATGTACCAATCACGTCCTCAGTGTGATTATGTGTCTCTCCTGAATCTTGTGTCTTATCATCCGAATCGACCCTTGCAATCGGTACCCTATTTTTTTGTTTGGAAGCTAGTACTTTTGTCCTCTTCTTTGCTTGTGGGGCCATGTCTACCTGCAATAATATATAAAATGGTCATATCCAATAAAATATGCAATATATATAGTAAAGCTTATCAACAAATACACTTAAAATTTTCAAAAGAAGGAGACCAAATGTAATTGTTTTACCCTTTGTTTGAACAAGTTTTACAGAAACCTGTACGAACGGTAATTACTGTGCTAATGTGATCGGAAGCTCAGTACATGCACATTGAATGTCATCATTCCCTGCAACGTGAATGTTGAAAGGCTCGTGCTCATAATAACTGTCATCTGGCACATCGTAGTGACTTTCACCTTCACCAACGTCAAACACGTGTCTTGATTTTGTCTTCACTACGACAACCCAATTTGGATGGCTATCATCGACAAAAAAATACTTGTAATACTTGAGAGGACAATTAGAACGGATCATCAGTAATTTGTTCACCCGTGTATATTAAGTTGGTGAAATTCACTAGTTCAAATCCGTAGCTGTCATTTTTGTATCCTTTGTTCGGTTTAATGTCCGCCCAATCACACTTGAATAACACGTACCGAGTTTCATCGTAATAAGTAACCTCGATTATGCGGGTTAGCTTACCGTAGTACGTGGGGCCGTCTACAGTGGTCACGCATACCCCATTATTTTGAGTTTTCTTTGTTATGTCGCTTTTTGTGACACGAAACAACGTTTCATTAACCACATACCGTTTATATTCTACTGCAGACTGCATTGGCCCTTTTGCATGGCATACAAGTTTATCACCCAATTCGTTTCTACGTGTCTTATCCAAACTATTGACCTGTGATTTAAACAACGTATTCAGAAAATTATTTAAATCGGAATTTAGTAGCATTTAATTGTTAATAAGAACAATATTCGTATGTGGGCCTGGTACCAGTCACAAAACCGATCCATGTGATCCTTCTGCAACAGGGTATCCGATCTATGTTCTATTTTGTTTGTTTCCCTTAGAGAATCCAAGTGCATGCTATATGTAATAAAGAATAAACGTCACATGAGTAGGTATAACCGCACGAGACGTAATTAGTAAAGCAATTCACTTGCGCAATGGGAAGAAATCGTCAGAGTTGAATAAAATATAGCGGTGTGCCTGAATCATTATGATCCTATCAAGCTTTATTGGTATTTTCGCCCCTCTCGACGCATCTTGGTTTCTTGGGAGCCTATTGTGGACCGTTGGTGCGTTAATTACGTAGCATGAACAAAACGTCAATAACTCATCTACAATGTAACCCTCTGCAATTGACCCTTTTGGTGCAACCTTATTCCGAACCAAATTTTTGTATCGACCAAGGCACCTAAATTAAAGAGCATTAGGACCATAATAGTAGAATAAGATTAATACGTCTATTAAATTTGCAACATTATTTTCATAATACCTCTCAATAGGATACATCCACTTGTAGTGTATCGGTCCACCTAGCTTACATTCACGTACTAAATGTATGACTACGTGTACCATAATTGTGAAAAAACTGGGAGGGAATATTTGTTCCAATTGGCACAATACTATGGGTATTCGATTCTTTAGACGATCCAGATCTTTCACTCTCAATGTTTTGGAACATATCTTCCTGAAAAATCCANCATTAGGACCATAATAGTAGAATAAGATTAATACGTCTATTAAATTTGCAACATTATTTTCATAATACCTCTCAATAGGATACATCCACTTGTAGTGTATCGGTCCACCTAGCTTACATTCACGTACTAAATGTATGACTACGTGTACCATAATTGTGAAAAAACTGGGAGGGAATATTTGTTCCAATTGGCACAATACTATGGGTATTCGATTCTTTAGACGATCCAGATCTTTCACTCTCAATGTTTTGGAACATATCTTCCTGAAAAATCCAGAGAGCTCTATTAAACGTCTTACAACCAGGTCCGTTAATGATCTTCGGAGTGCAATTGGCATGAGTTGTTACATGAGTATGTGGTTGTCATGACTTTACAAACCCCCAATAGTACATTCTTTAAGCTTTACACAACGGGACACATTTGAAAAATATCCATCTGGCACTCTCACATCATGTAACACTTTCAAGAAGTCAGTTTTTTCTTTTTTCGTAATCGTGAAACAAGCTGCGTGCATATAGGTTTTGTTGTTATCCGCAGTAAACAAATGAAGTTCTGGTCTCAAACCCAAATTGAGTAACTCTTGACGTGCTTTGAGGTTGTCTTTAGTCTTGCTTGTCATGCCTAAGAGTGTGCCAATTATGTTATCAACAACATTTTTCTCTGTGTGCATCACATCAATGTTGTGACATAACAACTGATACTTCCAGTAAGGCAATGTGAAGAATACATTTTCTCTCTTCCAGCTTACTTCCTCTTCGGTCGGCGCCGCCGCTCCCATCATTTTTCATCTCTTCACTTCTTCTAATTGTCTCATGATCTCATCGGCATCTGGGACACCAGGCAGACCATCAAATTCTTGCGTACCGTCGAAATGTCTCTTGTTCTTTCTTCACTTATGTTCTGGAGGCAACCATCGCCTATGTCCCATAAAGCAATATTTTCCACCGTAAGTTAGCCATAATGATTTTGTTGAGTGCATACAATAAGGACATGCCTTTTTCCCTTTGGTACTCCATCTAGACAAATCAGCGTATGCTGAAAAGTCATTTATCATCCACATCAAGGCCGAATGCATTGTGAAAGTCTTTTTCGAACATACATCAAAAGTTTGTACGCCAACATCCCATAGTTCTTTCAACTCACTTACCAGGTGCTCTGGATACATGTCAATATTCTGTCCTGGGGAACTAGGATTAGGGATAATCAAGCTTAACATAAAATACGGTTGTTTCATACACATCCAGGGAGGCAAATTGTATGCTACTAACATCACGAGCCAAATATTATGACTAGAGCTCATGTTCCCATAAGGATTAAAGCCATCTGACGCTAAGCCTAGCCTGACATTACGTGCGTCGGATGCAAAGTCTGGGTAACGTTCATCGAATGCCTTCCATGCTTCTCCATCAGTCGAATGCCTCAGAACACCATCTTTTATACGACCTTGAGTGTGCCACTTCATATGCGGCAATATATGATGTGACATAAACAACCTTCGTAGCCTCGGTATCAAAGGAAACCAACGCAACACTTTTACTGGCTTTCTTTTAGAACTTTTGGACGACCCTCCTCAGTAATTTTTTCCTTCCACCTAGACTCCTTGCACGATATACAATTGTCCAACATAGCATTCTCCCTCCAAAAAAGTATACAACCATTGCGACAAGCCGATATCTTCTCGTATCCAAGACCTAAATCCCTCATGTATTTTTTAGCCTCATATGTGTCTTTAGGCAAAGGCGCAGACAGAGGTAACAACTCATTGATAAATTCAAGCAACATGAAGAAAGATGAATTGCTCCATATTGCTATGTTCTGTATAAACGCACGATAGCCCCCAATTTGCTATGTTCTGTATTTTCATGGAATGGTGCGTCGGCATCTTGTAGCAAATCATATAACTTCTTCACCCCCACATTAAAGTCTTCCATTTTGGCTTCTACAGTTTCAGCATCAACGCCCTTTTGAGACCCACCCTCTTCAACTTGAACATTGCGCATTGCAAAAACATCATTTAACATGTCTTTCATCCCATTGAACCCGCCTTGTGCTGGCATACTATCGACATGAGCCGTATTGGGTCTTTCATATGTTGCCTCCCTATCAACAGAAGCGTGAAGTGGTTCCCCGTGCATTATTTACTCGGTGTAACCCTCCAAAATACCCTTTTCCGAAGTCTAATAGTCGTATACAACGTCTGAGGGCAGTGTTCGGCCCAATAAACACTTCTTACAAGGGCAAACAATGTACCCTTTTGATGTAGAGTTTTCACTAGCAAATTTCACAAATGCTAGAGCCCCATTCATATATTCTATCGAACCTCTCCACATTTTCATCCAACTCTTGTCCATGGATACATTTCATTATAAATACGCAATGAAACGCTTGAATTAGGCAGACATACTTTACAATACACACTGAGTTCGGCGACTATGGCCAGCATCGGCGACTATGCCCAAGAAGTTCAAGTTCAAGGCATAATAGTCATTATTCAGTCATTTGATGTTTAAGATCAACGATCACTAACAGACCTTTCATCTTGGGGGATGCGATAACGATAGAAATCCTTGAAGATTAGATTGCCCAAAATCAAGGCATTTAGATGAATTGATTATCGTGAATTAAGAGATTTAATTACTTTAATTTACAAGATCGTTTGTATTTGAAATTATTTAAATCTTTGTAAAGCTATATAAATAGAGCATTGTACTCAAGTTAAACAAAACTTGTAACTAATAAGGCTTTCACATGTGGACATAGATCATAGATCGAACCACCTTAATTTTTTGTGTATTTCTCTCTTTCCTTTTATCTCTTTGGTTATTTCTCTCTTTTCTTTTATCTCTTTTATTAATCATGTGTTTCTATATGGTATCAGAGCCCTCATATGATCCAATAATCCTGTGAAATTTTATTTCTTTACTGACATCATAGAATCACCTTTAGTTTCTTTTCTTTTCTTTCTTTTTTTTTTTTTTAAAAAAAAAACCCTTAAGTCTATTTATTTTGTCAATTTTCTTCTTGGGCCCTTACACTATGCTTTCTCTGACATGCTTTTGCTCTTCTTTTTCTCCTTGTTGACAAAACGTTTGTAATCTTGTCTGAATAAAAAAAAAAAAGTTTGTTTGATAAGATTAGAGTCCACAGCATATGGCGCCGGTTCATGCAAAATTGAAAGAATCAGTGAAAAAAAAAATTCATATGTGAACCAGATTGGCTGGCGTTCTTCTTGGTTGGAGTTTTCTTTTTGAACTAGAGTAGTAGCAGGAGACTTTACCGTGTCCAGTGCCAAAACCTACCGCCGAAGCCTTGATGCTAGGCCCATACGGCTCTCCAACTAATCCAATGTCTGGAAGATTAGATTGCCCAAGGGGCATATGTTTGGCCCATGTGGCGCATTTAAAGCCCATAATTGGCTCAATTCTGGCTAAAGTATAGTAGCCGATGTTGGCCAAAAAGTTGCCGATGTCCAAATCCCAGTCATAGTAACTGATGCTGACCAAAAAGTTGCCGATGTTCAAGTCCCGACCAAAGTAGCCGATGTTCAAGTCCCGGCCAAAGTAGCCGATGCCGGCCATAGTCGCCGAAGTTCAAGTTCAAGCCATAATAGCCATTATTCAGCCATTTGATGTTCAAGATCAACAATCACTAACAGATCATTCATCTTGCGGGGTTGTTATAAGGATAGAAATCATTAAAGATTAGATTGTCCAAAATCAAGAGATTTAAATGATTTAATTATCGTAAATTAAGGGATTTAGTTACCTTAATTTACGAGATCGTTTATATTTGAAATTATTCAAATATTTGTAAAGCTCTATAAATAAAGCATTGTACTCAAGTTACATGATCAATAAAATATGTAGCATATAAGGCTTTTACGTGCGAGCGTAAGTCATAGACCGAACCACTTTAATTCTCAATGTCTTTCTCTCTTTCCTTTTATCTATTTGATTAATCATGTGTTTCACCCTTCCTCCCCTTTCAATTTAAAAAAAAAAAGTGTTCCTACATGGTATCAAGCCTCATCGGCTAACGCTAATTTAATCCAATGATCTTGTGAAATTTTATGTTTCTTCCGCCATCACATAATCACCTTTAGTTTCTTTTTTTTCTTTCATTTTTTTTTTTTAAAAAAAAACCCTTAAGTCAATTTGTTTTGTCAATTTTCTTCTTGGGCCCTTACACTATGCTTTCTCTGACTTGCTTTTTCTCCTCTTTTTCTCCTTGTTGACAAAACGTGTGTTATTTTGTTTGATAAGATTAGAGTCCACAGCATATGGTTCATGCAAAACTGAAAGAATCAGTGAAAAAAAAAAATCAATTTCGTATGTGAACCAGATTGGCTTTTGGCGTTCTTCTTGGTTAGAGTTTTCTTTTTGACCTATGCCAACACCTGTTTTCTCGATGCTTGTGCAAGGTATGCCGAGAAAAAGGGTGTAGGTAACAAAAACAAGTGTCGGTATTTTAATATAAACGCCGACAAATAAGCGTTATTATAGTACTTATTTTTTGTAGTGACTGCCAATTTCAAAGGTAATTCCCTTCTTTATATGATCGACTTGTCTCCTCGGTCTACATCACTAGGAGAGAAAGGAACTCGATCTATACTCTTTACTGGAATCGTACATAAAGAGGTCACAAACATTTATTCAAAGTTCAAACATCATCTTACTGTTTAGATTTCGAACTAATTCCCTCTCTTTTAAATACTCCAACTCTACCAGTAGAATGTACGTAACTTGTTAGTTCTTGGGATATCTCTAAAGATGTTCTATGTGCCAATTAATCTTTCGATCCTTTTGTTCAGTTTGGTTGTGGGGGATTGCCTTTTTAGCTTTTGCTTTCTGATTGTTAGCTATTTCTGGTTTTGGGTGTGCCGCCTGCTTGTAGGCAGGTTGATGTGTTGTTTCTGCTTGTTGTTCTTGTGAAGGCCTTGTATGGGTCTCTCTTTTGGATAATTTCACTTAATCTCCATGAACTTTCATCACTTTTGTAGTTACTCTCAAAAGTTTAAAAACTCTCAATTTAATGTATCAAACTTTCAATTTTTTGTAATCTACCATTCTATTAGGGTTTTAGGTTAAATTAGACGATCAGAGAGTAAATGACCATTATCCATGCATGTACTTTATATAACTAAAAAATTATCCTTAAATTCAATTTCATATTTTTTTTTTTAGAAAAAAAAAAAGTATTTTGAGAATTTATCATCCTCCGTTACGATTTAACAATAAATCTTAATGGGAAGGATGAGATTACAATTTTTAAAGTTCGATACACAAAATTGAGAGCTTTTGAACATTAAATGAATAATTGCAAAATGATGAAAATTTATAAGGTTAAATCTAGAAGTTATCAAATTGTTCCTTCTAAATAAATGTTTATTCATCCAAAAAAAAAAAAATTGAAAATGTATTTATAACCAATTTACAATTGAAGCTTGTTAGATGTGGGCCGAGCTAAGGTCAGGCCACAACTGATTCTCTTGCGGTGATGCCGCAAATGGAAGCCCAAGTCCATTCCCGCCGACCTTGGTCATAAGTTCGTTGTGTGTTAAGAATCTGCGCGAACCGCTAGGTTCGTTCGTAGTGGAGCGTCTGGCGACCCCAGAGTTCGCCCTGTAATAAAGGAGCTCTGCCGACCATGAGGGTTCGGCTTCACATACAGGAGGTTAATGATCTTTGAGAGGGAAGGGACAAGCCATTATGGCGGACATTATGGTTGCCAGCCTCGTCATTGCTCCTTGCAGTTCCATGTACTAAAAACCTTTAAACACGATTGACTGAACAGCAACAGGAATCGGTATGCCGTGACCACTGCGTATAACAAGCACGTGGAAATCTTTAATTGGCGTATGGGGCATACGACGAGTAGGGGAACCCAGGCCACCGAAGGGATTCATAAATGATACTCGGGAGGTCAACGACCCTAATAAGGAAGGGATAGGTTCGGCGACCAGGCTACGTTATTTTTAATAAAAGAACATTCTAGCAGTTTCTTCTCTCCATGATAACAGGAACTGACTTAGGCATCAGAACTATCACCGCCGGCACACCCGGCACAGCTCTGTATCTCAGCGTTTCTCTGTTCAGGTTACGTACAGTGCGGATTGGAAATCTGTCCACAAGCAAATTCTAGCTCTATTACTCTTCTCTTCGATTGGTGCATTCAATTCATATAACATGTTCTATGCATTCATTTCAGCAGGTGCAAGGCATGAATCTGTCGAGAGTGATCATAGGTGCTGACAAACCCCATGACTTGAAGAACTCCGATCATATCATCTATGTAAGAGCAAAAGCAGGAGCTACTCTTGGAATATTAATCTCCATTGTAAAGTATCTTGCAACTCTAACCGCCTTGTCCATGGACTTGCATCGCTTGGAGTTGCAATTGCCTTCCGTATGCCGCCTCTTGATGATGTTGATAACCTTTAGTAGCGATTAATGAAATAGAAAACAAATGGTAGAAATTGCACCAAATATAAGTAGAGACCCCAAAACATTTGAAGGCTCAAATGTTCTGTACTACTGGATGTTACATTCACTACACACTCTTTTGAAGGAGTCAACCATTTTCTTCAAGCGGCGTGAGCTTACCGTCTTCTAATAGCCTTAAAATTGATTCTGAAAAATCCCTCGCTATTGGGGAGCCTTCTGGAATGCCTGCGTGGAAGATAAGAATCGATTCCTATAAGAGAAACAGATACTGGCAGGTTTCTTATTATAAGACTCAAAAAAGGAAGAGTAGGGGGGGCAAAATGGTCATGTAGGCCGTTAGAATAGTCACTCATGTTTATTTTTTGTTTCTTTAGATGATGCATGTACTGCAAAGATTGTTGATTAGTAATTATTTAAAATTTATGTGTCTAAACTTGTAATTTAAACCATTTCTCTGAAAATAAACAAAGACTTCTTTGATGAAACCTAGAGACGATCACTACTAGTTTTGGGCACCATGCATGCATGTAAAGTTTGGAAAAAGACTACACAGATTGTTTGAAACGCATATTTTCTGCTAAGAATTCTCAAAGATATGACATACCAGAAAAATGAATATTTGAAATGACTAAGGTAATATTATGTAACGTGTTTTTTTTTTTGGAAAGCTTCACTTTATAGCTCATGATTTTATCACTTTTACAATCATACCCTTAAACTTTAAAATCTAGTGTCAATTTAGGTTTATCATCTTATCGAGTTTGCGATGTCAACCCTCTCGTCAAATTTAGTATAAATCTTCAAAATACTACTATCTTTTTTTTTTTTTTTTTTTTTTTTTTAATATTTATTTAATTAATGACCATAAATTAACACTTTTTAAAATTTAAGAGTATGATTTCAAAAGTGATGAAAAAAATGAAACATCAAATTGAAAAAAATAAATAAATTAAATGTTTTGAAAGACGGACAACGGTAATATTATGTATACATGTGTGTGTTATGATCAACTTGAAGTTACGTGGAAATTGAAACAGCAAAGGTGTAGATCAGTAACTACTCACAAAGCCAAATCCTCCAAATCTATAGGTAGGTGTGGTGGCAGTGTATCCCTTGCAATGCTCGTTGATGAAAACTTCCTTATAGGGAAGTTCAAGAAAGGCAGCAGTTATGCTCTTGCTCTCAAATAGCCCTGTGTAATTATCGTTCGGAACTGTGAGGATGTTGTCTGCTTTGAATCCAATCACATGCTCCAGGTAATTCCTTACAAATGAATCATTATCACAACCAACTTTTGAGTTGCTGCTCTTTAGCCACTCGATATCTGTTTCAACTGGTTGCATTCGTTGCACTGCGAGCATAGAAGACAGACTAGCAGTGTAGCTCGAGGTTAAGATCCATACAACAAAAAGCCATACCACCACCACCACTCGAGTCAAGTTGCTATTAATTTTCTCTCCTGTAAACAAAAACCATGCTTATAATTTGGTTATCTTAGTAAAGTCCATCTCTGCAATATTGGCTCTGTGTTGTCAGCAAATTCTTGCATCAAATAATGCTATTATTGATTCACAAACAAGTAAGTTTTCAAGTCAGATATGAATTGAACTCAGTGTCTATGCAAACTCTGGGCTGCAACCTAGTCATTTTTTAGATATTCTAGCATCCTAAAACTCAAACATAAACTTAACCCCTAGGGGTTGGCTTAGTGGTTGAGGCTTGAGGTCTTTAGGGAATATTATCCTATAGGTTCCATAGGTGCAAACTCTTTCTTAGAGCCAGCTACTCAAGTGAAGCCTGCGACTCAATTGTTTAATGCTGAGAGCAGTGTGAGGCATTGGACCAGGAATTAGTCGGTCGATCTAAAGGCTCTGGCCTCCATGCTTGATAAACCTTATGGTGAGGCTGAGATACTCTCGGGCCGCAAAAGATGACGCCAGATACCTCGTATTAAAAAAAAAAAAAAGGAACACATAAACTTAGTTGTTGGGGTGCAACAGTTTCGCTCTGCTAATGTGGGCAATTCTTAGAATATGTCTTGTAGAGTATGATTTCGAATAATATAAAAGGTTTTGGCTTCTCTCACTAAACACCGATTAATTTTCAAATAAGATGATTAAAGAGCCGATCCAACACTAGCTAAAAACTCTACATATATAAAGGATTAAGTCAGAATGTAATTAAATTTTGCATCATGGTGGAAAGACTGTTGGCATGGCCCATGTACGTGCCATGATCAGTGACATGATAATGTTTGTGACAGAAAATTAACTGAAAAGATATACAGAAATAAAGAGACAATTACTCAGAGAATATTTGTTGTCATAATTCTAGAAATTTGGTACTTCCTGTGAGCGAAGAACAGAGAGGAGAATGTGAACCAAACCGTGGTGCCAATCTGATTCTTCCATGGGCCACCAAATTCTGGATTGAATGGATGCTCCAAGAACCAAATTATAAGCATTGTGTAAAGCATGATGGCACCCGTCACGGCCCACATTTCCCACGTAAAAGGATTCAAAAACATCCATGCTGCTGACCCTTCAGGTTTTGCAGGAACTATCATGGACAACCCTGACTCGGTGTATGGCTGAGTAAATTCCACGTATTCCAATCTGTTAGCCAAGATCGTCACAACAACAGCATCATAAGTCTTCCATTGTTTTTGTTCCACATGACAAGGGTAGATATCTTTATCAGAAACTATAAATTGTTGTCCGAAAATTAACAAAAAAAAATACCATCAAATTAATGAGGAAGTCAAGATGCATGTCCCAATGGGCTTCTCCGTCACTTTGGAAAGAATTAAGCCTGTCAAACGTAGACAAATTAACGACCGGCCGGAGAAGTCTCGCATTAGTTTTCTTGAAGTGCAAGTTAGACATGAGAAGAATATTCAGAGTTTTGAGAAATCCACATCATAAAATTTTTAAAATTTTCAATCATTAAAAAACCTTCTCACCACTAATATATTTTGAAAAACAAACTACAAAACACAAAGCAGTTCTTAGAAAACTTCCTATACCTTCATAGAATAATGCTTTAAAAACGCAAACTCATTTCTTCATATGTAAAGGTTTGTCTTATTACTTATATATATATTTAAAAA
>FXXK01000510.1:18169-29214 GCA_900184695.1 Betula pendula | reverse complement strand
TTTCAAATATTCAGGTGTGGATATTTTTACAAACTCTGTTAATTTTTACAAATTCAATTAAATCTTGATCAACAGTTAAATTTTTGCAATTTTTTCTTATTTCCTAAAAACAAATATGGGAATTTTGCGAATTTTGGAAATTTTGATTATCATCCGTTAGTATTTAACAGAAAATCCTAATGGAGTACTGAAACTGAAAAGAAAAAAAAAAACTGAAAAATAAATACACTAAATTAAAAGTTTTTAAAGTTTAAGGAATTAAGTTATTGTAAATGTAATGTAAATTCAAGGGTTATTGAGTGAAGCTTCAAAAAAACAAAGAATTTAATGGTATGAAGTAAAGAGTTGTTACCTTGTTAGAGACTCTGCAAAGCAATTCGTCATAGGTGCCGTCGAATGGCTGAAATTCGAATGGCAAACTATAACTCAAATTAAATAGCACCTTCTTAACAACTTCAATGCACCAACCCCATATCTGATATCCTCTTTGTTGCTGTCATCTACCCTTACAAACTTCTGGAACGAAGTTCTACGACGAACTCCAATTATCAATGGATTCTCGCCACTAGGCATTGCCCACCCTTTCGGTGATGATTTAACACTGCTCAACTTCCCGGGCCAGCCAAACGCCGTGCCGTTTTCTCCGGCGTCCAAAAGTCTAATTCTTCATACCTCTTATCTCCCTGGTCTACCACATTCACAATCCTCAAGGAGGACGCTTGCAACAGCTTCCCTTCTTCAAAACATATTTCGCCACTTAACCAGAGAATCTGCTTGATACTATATTCCTTAAAAACATGTCTGGGCTATTGCTTCTGGCCTGTGAAATGGCTCTAATGCTATCGTATGCTCGTACAGCATGAATTCCCGGATGGGGATTAGCTTCCTCTGGATACTCGGATTGGAATTTTTTTGAGAATTGGGCGTAGAAATCAGTACTATTAGAATTGTAGGTGATTTTAATCCCCAAAGCACCTTGCATAGAATTGTTGACAGAATCCAGAGAACTTGTTACACTGTCGGTCATAATCCAAGCCGAATCTCTCCCTACAAGTCCAACTTTATCAGCTTCTCTGAACAAATGAGTCAGCATCGACAGCGACGATTGAAGAACAATAAAAACCCGAGATTTTGTCGTTTTCTGCAGCTTCTGAAGCTCGTCAAGAACAAACTCTTTTCAGCGAAGACAGAGAGGAAGCCGGTGGAAGAACCAAACGGTACTCAATCTTATACATCCCAAATCAAACCGTCTTTGAAAGCCTTGAGAGAGAAGGAGACCATCCCGATCGGTCGCCTCGGATAGCATATCCTTTCGATATAATCAACTACGAATGTCCTGCATTTGCCATTATTGGGGTTTGTAGGCAGAGGCCCGTTGTGTTTCCATGATTTGATCAAGAAAGGCCAACGGCGTCTCATCAGGCGCGGGGTTTTATGGCGGGGGTCGAGAATGGAATAGATCGGAACCTTTTTCCTTGTTTCCAACTGACGCCTACGGTGGGCGGCTTCCTCCAATTTGTTCATGCCAATATACGTTCCACTTTTCCTTCTTCCCCCTTAATGAGCTCTTCGGCTGCACTAAAAGTAAGAAAATCTGTAAAATCAGGATCAAGAGCATTACCAAAAAAAAAAAAAAGAGTATATTGAAAATCAATTTTATGGGGGAAACTCACTTATTACCGCCTCATCTTTCGTCAATTTTGTAATTTAATACATTTTTAAACTTTAAAAAAATATCATTTATAACCAATTTTATTTTTTAAAAGTTTGCAATGTTAATCATTCTGTCCAAAATTGAAGCCTTTAATTCATTAAAAAATAAAATAAGTAAATTTAATAATTTTAAACAGAAAATTTCACTTACTAATCCCTGATATTTTTTTTAAATTAATTTTGTAATCCATACCTTAAAAGATTTTTAAAAATGTCAATTTAATGTCAACCATCTCTTAAAAGTTTGTAATACTAACACCGCTGCTCAGCTATAAATCAAACGTAATGTTGAACAGTGAAATGTCCTTTAATCTTTTTATAAAAATTTAAAACTATATTTCAAAAAATCAATAAATTAATATAATTAACATTTTTTTTTTTTAAAAAAATGGATGGGTCCACTAGTTGACCGGCATGGTGCCATCAGGGAGGTAAAAACTTGAATAGCTACACTTTCCTTTGGCCAGGAAAATTTGAGATACCTGATGGCTTACCTTACCAAAAAAAAAAACAAGGAATTTGCAACAAAAACATAATTTTTTTGAAAAAGTCACATAAGCCTTTTTAAACTACCAAAACCCAATTGATAATACTTTCCAAATTTTTCAATTGTAAAACCAATGTTCCCCCCAAAACTACCAAACAAAATTGACAATGTTGCTCCCACAATGTCAACAAAAGACAAAAATGACTTATACGATTTTTTTCAATAGAGCTAAATACCTTTTTTTTATTTTATTTTATTATTTTTTTATTAAACAAAATTAAACCGAAATCTTTTTAATTTTTTTTTAAATTTTGATTTGGCCAATTTGGGTTTGAAGTTTAAGTTAATAGTTATATAATTGGTTAGTTTTTTTTTTTTTTTTTTTTTTCCAGTTTTAAAAGTTTTTTTTCTGGCTTTATGAATTCCGAAAATAATAATAATAAACAAAAATTTATTTTTTATTTTTTAAACGAAATGTTTTATTTTTTTTTTTTTAATTCTTGAATTTTGTTCAATTGTTTGTAACGTGTTTTTTAAAAAAACTTAATTTTGTTTTTGTTTTTTTTTTATTTGTTATTTTTTTCCTTTAGTTTTTCTAGCCTTTATGAATTGTTATGTTTTTTTTAAAATAATAATACATCATTTTTTTTTAATTTTTTAGTTTTAGTTTTTTTTTTAAGAATTTTTTTATTTTTATTTATTAAGGGTTATTTTGTCTTAAGGGGACCATTGACAATTTGTTTTTGGGTAGTTTGAAGGGGACATTGTTTACATTAAAAAGTTTTGGGAAAGGACATTTCTTTAACAATGGAAAGTTTGGGAAGAGAACATTGTCAATTGATGGTAGTTGGAGGGGGGTATGTAGATTTTTTTTCCTAATTTTTTTATAAGAAAAATGCATTAGTATTTTCATCTTTATCCGTCTTTGTTTAAATGGCTTTGGAATTTTGGAAAAACGAGACTACTTAAATTGAGATTTTTTAAAATTTAAGAGTAAAAAATTCCATGTTTAAAAAAGAAATAAATTAAGATTAAGGTGGTTAAGTAAATTTTTCTATTTAATTAATATTTATTAGAAAGCTGATTAAATTAAAACTTTTATTGATGTGTTTGTGTATTATTATCAACAATAGAAAATTTCCTCAGAAAAATTACTCAATGCCCATGGTTTCCCCATCAAGGATCAATCATCGTAAATTTAGTTTACCAGCAATAACAATTTTGAAGGGGGTTCTTGGCCGGGAGTCCCGGAAATGGAGGCAAGCTTTCCCTGAACTTTGAATAGGCGGTTTTGAGTTATTCGGGGCAAGCAATTTCAATGGCTTATTGTTTTTTTTTCCTCTGAAAGAGTAACTTGTTTTACAAACTAACGTTTAACTTCTTCTAACTCTCTTCTCTCTTTTTCTCACACACCTTTTATCTAAAAGGACAAATAAAAACGAACTTACAGAAAGGAGTACCGGAAGGAAATCTTCTGCTTCCCACCTTCACATAAACACCTTAACAAAGCCCTCTTTATAATACGGCATATAAAACACCGGTTTAACAAGCCTTTTTCTTCTTCCTCTTTATTTGGGCAATTAATACAATCTTAATTTAAATAATTCAGTTTAAGACACCAAAGGGTGCATCAATTTAAGAAACCAAAGGACATCATTTTTATTAAAACAAAAAATTTAAACTCTCCACAAAAATTCCTTTTTTAACTTTTGGATTTTGTTTTGAATGCTTTCCCACAACGTTTGCCCTTCCAAATCAAAACGTCCTCATACCAGCATAGTCTCCATAGACCTCATGAAAATTGCAACCTGAATAATGGCTTTTAGTTAAATAAAATTATCTGCCTACTTGTTCAGTGGTGTTGGCAATTACTGGAAGCTTTATTGTCTTTCTTGCTTCACATGGGTCCTCTAAGATGGAACTAGTGTCAAGTGTTGCTCCTCCCTGTTCACTGGATATTTCTTTGGCTAGTTAAGCATTGATTTGGTTACCACATAGAACACAGTTGGTTCTTCTTGTGAATGTTCCAGTTCCCTTCAAAGAGATTCCTTAGCCATATAGTTTCACAACGCTGGAATGAAGCCGCCACCATATCCGCTTCACAAGTGAACATGCTAAACAGATTTTTCTTGTTTCTTGGATTGTCCAAGAAATGCTGCTAGAAACTTCAAATAGAACAACATAGCCAGTAGTACTTTTTCCTCTCAATCTTGGTCACTCCCAATCACCTATCTTGAATACACCACTAAAATTTTGCTCCATCACCATAAGCATAATAAACCAAGTTCCAGAGTACTTTTTTGATGTACCTTAAGTTTTTTGGCAAGCTACCATTGATCCCTCCATGGTGTCCTCCTGTAACCAGACTTACAGTCCCAACTTCATAGACAATATCTGGCCTTGTGATCGTCAAAGTTACCTCAAACTTTCCACCAACTCTTGTAAAGCTGGTTTTTCAAATAACATCGACATCTCTTCTTTTGAACACTTGTTATGCCTGTTGATTGGGGTATTTTTCACGAGTTTGGCCAGCTATCCATCCTTGAATTTCTCTTAAAACTCCTCATGTTACTTCTTCTGGGATATGAAATTCCATCATCGAATTTGTTTGCTTCACTTCAAATTCAAGGTAGGAACAATACGGCACGTTTGTCTGTCATCTCAAAACTCCTTAAACATTGAATTTGCTTGAATTCTTGAAACTTTCACTGCGCTATTTCCTGTGTAAACAAATAACATTATAGCAAATAATTAGAAATTCGCCACGTGGTTTTTTTTCTTCATATAAACAGATGCTCATAATCATTTGGGTGGAAAGCCGTTTCATGATGAAAAGGTACTATCGATGTGTTCATGTCCAGCCTTGGCGCTTGCTTTAAGCATAATAACAGCCTTATTGGAGGTGGGTACACTTGCTTTCATTCCCCTTTTCCTTTACGAAGCCATTCCGGTTTGTTGGTTCTTAACATTCTTGCTTGCAGATAATTGAAGAAAGGACTGATTTTGACATCAAAGTGGTATACATCCTTTCCAATTGTGGATGAGCGCAAGTTGCGATCAACAATCTCCACCGTTGTCAGTTTCTTGCACTGGTGCAAAGACCTCTTCATAATCAACTCCCGTAACTTTTGTTTTGTATCCTTTCGCTACATCTTAAGCCTTGTTCGGAAACTTTTCCTTCTGCGGTGGCGTTTGATTTTGTAAACCACTGACACCAATAGCTTTTTTGGTTTGGTGGGAGTGGTTTGTCAATCCAAGTGTATTTCCTTTTTTGAATAGCATGTATCTCCTCCTCCTTGCAGATTGGCCAAACTCTTCTAACAGGCTTCTTGGAGGTGGAAGAAGGTCCTTCAATGATATCAGCAATATGGCAAACAAGATTAGTCTCTCCATCTTCTGTTTGCTCATAGATTTCCCTCGAGATTATTCCATTTTTAAATCTGCACTTTGATTTGTGGAGGATTCTGCTGAACCCGTATCTCTCAATATAAGGTTGGTCAGAGTAACCGGCCTATTAGTTTGCGCTTTAGGGAAACGGCTGTTGGTAAGGCTGAGGAAGATGGTGGGGTTGGCTTTGGTGGAAGCTTCTGTTAAGATTCTTCAGTCTTTTCCACACTTGTTTGTTTTTTTTTAGCCTTCTTTCTTCATCGCTGCAGCTCACACTCGTCTTTCTTTCATCAAGACAAATGTCCTCTAACATAACACTAATTTTTCGTTAGTGGGTTGTTAAGAGCTTGTAATGCCTTTGACTCTTCCCTTATATTCAAGGAAGATGCATTTTCTCACCAGATCAATCCAGCTTCTTTCCTTCTTGGAAATTTCGGGAACTTTGAGAATAATGCAAAACAACCCACAAAAGATTTTCTTAGGGGCGTGCAACACCTTGGCTTTGTAGCCGCACTCCACGCTTATCTTGAGGTGTCCAGCATTCTTAGACACTTTTTTTTGGTAAGGACATCGGTATCTTTTGAGTAGCATTAACTTGAGCAGCCAAAGCTTTCATGCCCAAAATCCTTTTTGGCAGTCCTTTCCTCCCTTTGAGCATGTAGTTTCTTAGTCATATTAGAGAATGGTAACCGATTTCTTCTTTCGGGCTCCCGTTTTTTTTCGGTCGTTGTAAGTCAAGCAGTAAAATTGGATGCTTTTATGCCTTGTTTTTCCCTGGCAATACTTATCATTTTATTAAGGTGTTCACACCATCTGTCAAAGGCGGAGAGTTTACGAGCTTTTTGGAATCAACTTTGATTTTTCAACAAGCAGCTTAAAGTTCTTGAAATACCATAAAACGAGCTGGGAACTTTTCCTTTTAAAGAAATAATCCAAAGGTTTTTTCTGCCTAATAGTTCATCAATAAAGGTAATAAGTATCTGTTACTCCCAAGGAACATGGGCTCCTATTGGTCCACATATGTCGGGATGGTGACATTGCACATGGGTGATTTTTGCTCTCCAAGATTTGCCGCTGGGAAAAAGGAGTCGTGCCTGCCCTTGCCAATATACATCCTTCCACAAACCGTTGCTCGTAGACTCGATCATTGGTAACCCATGCCCATGGCCAGATGAAAGATCAAGTAGCGCTTTTAGGGCCACCTGAAAAAGTGTAAGATGGCCCAACGAAGATGCCGACTACTCCATGAACTCACTTTTCCTTTGAGTTGAAGAAGCACTTATCTGTTCATGTTAAGATTAACGGGAGACATGCGATTCTTGGTCATTGGAAACTGAGCTTATCCTTACCACCGCGATATCTCTCAAAAGAGAGAGTAAGCTCCTTCCCATATGTATATTGTAAACCTCTCTTCGAGCAGCTGTCCAATACTAAATGTTGGGCTTTTCATGTTCCGCACATAAAACATCAGAAATATACTCTTTTCTCTCCATTCTTTTTTTCGAATAGTTTTATATTCCTTTGCTTTCAACTGGGAGTTTGGGAGGAAGTCTCGCCAAGTTCCAATTATTTTTCCGTGGAACTCTATCTGTGATTCTAACGAAACAAATTCTCTACCTCCCCACCACATATGAATTGCTTGCACTAGAATCAAGGTACGAACGCATCTAATTGGTTGATCTAAAATCATCATGAGCGAGAGTAGGTTAGATCAACCAACATCATTTGTTTGCTTCGCAACATTTGGGCTTAATTCAATCGTCTTTGATGCACAAATCCCGATGGGCAATAATGCCCAAACTTCTTTAGAGTTGTAGCAATGAATTCTTGGTGTTTCCAACGGTCTGTTGTGGAATTTCCTCTTCCTCGGTTGACCTTCCTCGTCACCGACCTTCTGAATTTGGATTCTCCTGTTGACTTCACACAAGTCTTTGGTTAAGTTACCATAACACACTGCAACGTCCCGCCATCCTGCCAACCAGCAACGGTTTTTGGAAGCTGGATTTTCGTATGAATCAATTTGAGTCAATTGACTCTAGTCGCGTTGTTTTCCAATACTGCTTAGATTGCAATTCTTCCTTGCATTCTTCCTGCTCATCGTACTTTGTAGTAGAACCCAAAACTCTTCCAATTAGTAGTATCTCCAGGTCCCTTTAGACTCTTTCGATAGCAACAACTACATGGCTCAACATTTGAGGAAAGGGATCCGAGTACCTTTTCGGACGACTCGGAATGTCAATCAACCCTTCACTCATGTTTCTTTTCGACCGTTCACCGATTAAGCCAGCATCTTGAAATAAATCGGAACACCGATTCACCATCCTATACATGTGGAAGAGGCCTTCGAACTCGCTCGTAATTGTTTTTTTGGAAGAGCGGCCGTTTCACCCGTTCCGTCTCCTTTGAAGATGGACAAGCTAGAATCTTCCCATCTTCGTTTTTTACTTGTTCGTTTGCTTTTATCGGCAACTTTCTCGAAGGTAGGCTGTCGTCCAACGTTGATAGAGTAGAACAAGGCTTATTTATCCTTCCTCCCTCTGCTCGCTCTAAGAGCCTTCTTTCCTCTGCTGTGTTTCAGCGCATTCTTCCTCCTTCATGGTTTCTGTGAAGTCGGCGTCGGTTATATGGACTGGCGCCACAGACATCTTGAAACGCAAAATCACTCTCAATCTGGATAGCCACGACCCATAGTTTTATACTTTTGATAATCTATGGGATTCTGTTGCTGGGACATGTTGGAATCCCATTTAGAAAGGCGGAAAAATTGAGAAACTTAAGATTACGACAACGGCTCTGATACCACTTTGAAAGGTAACTTGTTTTAACAAACTAGTTACTTCTCTATCATCTCTCTTCTTCTCTCACCACTTTTCAATTACTAAAAGACAAATAAAAAGGAAGATTAACAGAAGGAGTACCGGGGAATACTTTTCTGATATCACACTTCAATCAACACCTTACAAGCTCTTTATATAACAGGCATATAAAACAACCGGTAACAAGTCTTTCTTCTTCCTCTTTATGCAATAAACTACGCTACTCTAATATGAAATTCAGTTTAAGAAACCAAAGGGTGCACTCAGTTTACAGAAACAAGGAATCATCTTTTAATTAGAAAGAAAACTTTTTACTCTCCCACAAAAATAACTCTTTCGTTTTTGGATTTGTTTGAGCTCCAACTTCTCATTACTTCCGATTCGGATTGACAATCAATGATTATCGACCATATTTGTAACTTTCGGTTAATTATTAGCTATGAACCCTCCATCACGGAGATTGAGAGAAGAAGCAGAGATGAGCATTAAGTAAAAAGGGGAAAAGAGGTGGGGCAAAAACACTTTTAGAACTATGGTAACTTGTTAAGGAAAGAAACACCTTTTGTGTTTTGATTATTGCTGTAACAAAAGAATGTTACAAAAAATTAATAATACAGAAGGCTCTATTCCAGCCTAGTTATTATATGGATTAGAGGGAGAGAAACGCGCCAACTGCGCTAGCTATAGTCGGCGTGGGAATTTGGTATCTTATGAACTTGACTGTAGGAGCTTTCCCCGTCAAATCTGCAGTCCGGTCAAAAGTAAACTTACATCACCACCTCGTTATTAATTCGGTAGTGATTAGGAGGAACCTAATAAATAATCAATTTACCTTACTATGTATAATTGATGTTAAGGCAGCTGCAAGGGAACGTAGGTCCCGCGAAATGCTTGGGATTATGAATGGGCTAGTGCTTTTGGAATGACTGTACATGTTACTGAAGTCATTGAATTGTACTGTTTGTTGTGTTTTGAGAAGTCAATGACTACTACTTCCATAGGCGTTTTCCTTCTTTGACCATTACAGTTTAACATCAACTGTACACCTATACCCGTTATGCCTTATTTTCTAATTGGCTTCAGCTCTTATCTCCATGGAAGACAGCGAGAGAAAAATATGAAGCAAACCAAAGCTCATCTCGGACCTGTGCTACTTGCTTTGACGTGCATGGGGTGGCGTGTGGACGACCGAATCGGAGTACTGTTTTAGTGCTTTAAGTACTGCAAGATTCGACGAACATTATCAATCCATCTTATTTGTTGCATGCGGCGGCATGATATCATCTGAGAATTACAGGACGAACGAAACAACGTTATCTTCCGAAGATATGAGTGTGAATTTTGTATCTTTTAACTTTGTTTGTATGAAGTCTTGCCTTTCTTGAGCAATGAGTCATTCATTATAGTGTTGATTCCACACCAGAATTTGACAAAATTCGATGGGAAGGGTATCTTCCCATCTGCAGGGGTTCTTCCAGGAAGACCACTTTGAAGCAGCGGAGAAAAGAGAGTTTATATGCCAAAGATGTTAGGTTTCTCTTCCGATCCTCACTGTTTATTGGCGTGTCAAAGGAGGAAAAGGGACAGATTGTTAAAGTAGACGTAAATTTACATTTGCCCTTTTATACTTAATGGAAAATGGAGAGAATCGTGCCTCGTCAAAAAATATCAATAAAGTATTGGTAATTATTGTGGTATTCTTGTTCTCGCCTTGAGTGGAGGTTTTTCCTCGGTATTACCACTGCTTAGCAAGTCAAGGCCCAATTTTTCCCTCCACGAGAGTTGTCATTCTTAGGTTCTCCTTGTTTTATACCTGGTAGACTCAATGTTCTAATTATATGTTAGGAAATTTTTAGATGTGCACCGCAAGCTTGAACACTTTTTTATTTATACACATATTGTTGATGATCCTTTTTACCCTTTTCTGTACTTTCTACTTTGATTAGTGAGTTACGTTGGTTTTAAGTATTTGATTTAAATACTTGTAGGATGGTAGAGTTTTAAGTTTGCTTCTCTATGAGGTGGATACCCATAACAAATAATGGAATTGGCAATGATAGATAAATTCCAAATTTATACTCACAAAGTAATACGAAAGTAATTAGCCAACCAACTTAAAGCGGATCTGATAAATCATAATACAGATGATAACTAATGTCTTCACTAATAACCTTTCCTCATGGAGGATATCTAATGTACGTTTCTAAATTTTAATGCAACGACTTTTTTGGTCACGATAGCAATCTGTAGAAGTTTTGCCTCAGACAAACCTTCCCCAAACTATTCACTGCAAATTGTTCGATCCACCGCTCATCTATATTTATTCTTTCTCGCCATATCAAATGATAAATCTTTACACACATTCAAACGGAGCAAGAAAATATGATGTGCTTTTGGATAACATATACCTGAACGCAAAACAAAATTCACATGCATCCCATAAAGCCTTATATAATGTAGTCTCCTTGCCTTGTTTTTTCTTGGTAGCATCTGGCAAAATTTCAAATACACAACTAGCACAATATGATTTCATGAGAAACTCAAGGACAAAATTCGAGGATTAAGATATCGCGTCTATCTTTTAGAGAGAGCTCTCTACCCTTCTCCTAAGGGAGTAAGCTTTTTCAGCTCCCATAGTGGGA
>FXXK01000509.1:292929-305095 GCA_900184695.1 Betula pendula | reverse complement strand
TTAGAATTTTGTGTCTTCAATTTGATTTACATTTCATTGGTGAGCTTTAAGACAATCAACACATGATCATGTAGTTAGGATTTCAAAATCTTTTTACTTGCGCTTGGCTTTTGAGAATTCATTTGTTTCACATTGATATTGCACGAGCACATTGGCACATGGATTGTGAGGTATGAGCCTTAATGACAACATGTTTGTTTTCAATACCTCTGATGCAATTGGATGACGTGTTAGATGAATAACATGGCATTAAAAAAAAAAAAAAGAGATGTTAAAACAACTAGTTTGTCTTTGTAGCCTAGTTGACTCGAGTATAGCGCCCTAGGGAGTCTCTACATCTAGTGCCCTAAAGCCATTTGGTTTGAGAGTCATTGGCCGAACACTCGTTACATGGGTCAACTAGAAGCTTAATGGAGTTAAGCTAATAGCTATGTTATAATAAAAGGTTGTAAAAAGTAACCATGCCCTAGTTGTTTCATTTGATAAGGTAGTTCAGTGATTTTGAGGTATTGAGCCATCTGTGTTGACAATTATTTTGAAGCCTCATATCTATGTGTTGACATCACTTTGCACCAGTTGGAACATATATGAATATCTCAGCTAGCCATCCAATTTGGTAACAATTACAGCTCCAACTGAAACACACTGCTTGAAAGTAGGACTGTGCAGATCGGCCGACTGCCCCCACCGGCCGCCTATCGGCCGCACCGCGCCGACGCGAGCCGCCACCGACAACCAGCGGCCGGTAGGCGGTACAAAAATCTCCCTACCGACCTTGGTTCAGTCGGTAGGCGAAATGGTTTCTCTGAGTTCGTTTTCGGAACCGACCCGAACCGATAGCTGTGTTATTCAAAAAAAAAAAAAAAATCAAAACGATTCGTTTTTCGTCATACAAACGGCAGATGTTTACCCACCCTTGACTCAAAGGGCCTCCCTACCGACCTTGTGGAGGAACCTTGTAATTGGTACTCCTTTCAACGGCAGATGTTCAAGGGCTTGAGTAGAGTCCTTCTATATATATACATTAATCACTTCAAAAAACCCTAACCTGACCTAAAAGGCTGAAACACCATTGACTATTTAGAGAATACAAACCTAAACACTGAAACTCTTGCCATTGTCGTTGCTGTTCTGAGATTAAACTGAAAGTCCAAATTCTCTCTCAGCCTCTCTTCCGTTGCACGCCCATCTCTCTTGCCAAGCAGTGAGTGAGTTCATAAAATTTTTTTGTATTTTGGTTTCTCTTTGCCGAGCAGATTCTCTCTCGGCTTTTTTTTTATGTCTCTCATGTATTTTGTTATTTGGTCTTTCTTTGACTATTAAAATATTTGTTTAATAGATAAGTTAATTGAATTGGCAACTTTTTCATTCTTTGGTTAGAGTGCATTGTCTGCACACTTTGTTGATGAGCACACGTAGCCTTCTTTTTTCCAAGCATGTCATTGTATGAGTTTGTTTCTTTAAAATCATGCGTGCAGGTTGCGTGTTAATGAGACACTGTAGGGCTGGCAATCAATCTCAGCTTGCTTTTATGTCTTTTCAGAGAGACAGAATCTCTGAACCCAAGATTATCTTTTTCTTTTTCTTGTAAGTGTAAAGTGTGAATCAAATCTTCGTTTACACTATTTTGCTACATATGTATTCTTCTTCTTTTTTTTTTTGTTTCTTTTGCAATTAGACCGTATTGTTTTTGTATTTTTTTTGTTTCAGATAACAGTCTTCATGTCATGCATTTTAAGAGCTCATCATATTGTGCATGCATTATATAATAAAGTAAACATATGATATTAATTAATTAATTAGTTATTTTTTAAAAATTCAATGTCAAAGTTGAATTTGGTTTGTTTTTACTATTTAACTGTCATTTTAGAACTTATTTTTGTTCGTTCAGCATAATAAGGAAGTGTGGGTGACTGTAAATTTTCTAATTTTTAGTTCTTAATCAATTACAGATGAATTCACCTCTAGGTACACCTTCATCAAGTAGTACTTCTTGTCATCCATCTTCTCTTATAGACACTCCAATGACTCCCATAGAGATTGAGGCGTAGAAATATCTGATGCTGGCTCTATGCCAATTGATGATTGTGGTGGTGGTGGACGACCACCACTATCCTAAAAAAAAAAGAAATGTTTCAAACAAATCTGCAGCATGGGACCATTTCACTAGGATAAAAATACTTCGATGATGATCCTATGGCACATTGCAATATTGTGGGCTTCCTATAAATGTCACCCAAAAATTCAATGGCACTCATCCATGTTGTATCATGTGAACTCATGCCAAAAGTACAAGAGCCTAAAAATCTAAACAGGCAATTCTCAGTCTAAGTTTACTTTTGGGCGGGCAGGGCCGGTAGTGGTAACAATCTCATGATTGCCAAATATTCTGAGAAGATTATTAGGAAGCACTTTGTGAAATGATTATTGTTGATGAAATGGCCTTTTATGACTGTAGAGGGGAAGGGATTTCAGAAATTACTCAGGGTTCTTGAGCCTCGATTTAAGGTTCCTTCTCGCTATACAGTGATGAAGGATTGTGTTCAAGATGTATATGAGAGGATAAAAAACACACTGAAGAATACATTTTTTACGACTTGGTCAAAGGTTTGCTTGACAACCGACACATGGACTTCAATTCAAAATATGAATTATGATGTGTGTTACTGGACATTTCATTGATCCTAATTGGACATATCACAAAGAATATTGGCATTTCGTCAAGTGTCAAGATCATAAGGGACAAACAATTGCGAAGGAATTAGAAGATGTTTGGATGAATGGGAGATTCATAAGATGCTGACAATATCAGTCGATAATGCAAGTGCAATGATACTGCAATTTGATTGCTTTTAAAAAAAGAACTCTGGTCAATAAGGAAGTTGTTTGTCGTCATGAGTTTATTCATTGAGGTGTTCTGCACATATTTCTTAATCTAATTGTGCATGAGGGTTTGAAGGACGTTGACGATTCTATCGTAAAGATCCGAAATAATGGTAAATAAGTGAAGTCTTCTCCCCAAAGATTGGCCTCTTTAAGTCTTGTGCAGAAAAAAAAAATATTGAGTGCAATGCTTCTTTGACACTTGATGTTCCACTAAGATGGAACTCTACTTATACTATGTTGGAGGTGGCAGAAAATACCAAAAGAACATTTGAATTTTGCTAGACGAAGATGGACATTTTTTAAACTATTTGTACGAGGGTGGCACAGGAAAAAATGGGTTGAGGGTCTCCGTCTGATGATGATTGGGATAATATCCGTTCGCTTTATGAAGTTCTTGCAAGTAATTTTATGATGTCACAATAAAATATCTGGTTCCTTATATATCAACCTTCCATTTAATATTTTCGACGTACTCTTGTACTATTCATTCATGTTTGACAGAGTATTCTGAAAGTAGTGATCCTTTGTTGAGTACCATGGCGAACAAGAATGAAAGTGAAATATGATAAGTATTGGGGAGATGTTGAGAAGATTAATCCATTGTTATTTGTGGCTAACTTTGCTTGATCCACGTACAAGATGGTTGCTTTTGGAATATTGGTTTTCGGCTTAGTTTGGGCTGAGAAGGCAAGAAAGGATTGACTCTCAACTGAAATGGGTATTGGGTCGACTATATGAGCATTATGCTTGTGTTTAAAAATGTTGGAAGTGGGTCTATATTATCAAATAATCAAGAGGTTGCGGAGTGGTACAACATCATTTGGTAAGTTCAGGTCCTAGAACTACTTTTTTTTACAGAATTTTCATTCATTTCGGGAGTCTCGAAATTTGATGCAATGTAAACAAGAGATAGAACTACTTTTTTGGAGGATGTTGAGACACAAGTGATAACTTTGATATTTTAATGTGGTGGAAAAGTAAATTCAACAAAGTTTCCAGTCCTTGCCGAGATATCGCGAGATGTATTAGCATTCCAATTACCACGGTTGCTTCTGAGTCGGCATTTAGCACTGGGGGTCGCGTGATAGATCCTTTTCGGAGTTCTTAGGCTCCAAAAACAGTGGAAGCTCTTGTATGTACTTACAAAATTGGTTGAGATCTTCTCCCATTAGTGCCGCATGGAGTCCAATACTGTCTAAATGTTGAAGATGAAGAGAGCTACAAGCTTGACTCAGGTAATGGTAGCAAAATAAATTTTATATTTTGTTAATGTTCCACTTATTCTTGTCCCATCTTGTTTTGTTTTACTAATTGTTTAAAATTTTATTGTGGTAGAAAATATGTCCAATTCTATCACATATGAACGCAAGTTAAGGCTTGAAGGATGGACTTTGACGAATAATGTTTCTTAGTTTTCGGTAATTTTTATCATATTATGTGTTTTTACTTGATACTTAATTGTTTGTAGTATTTTTTTTGATTGATCATTATGCTTATATTTGATTTATTTGTTATTGAAGATCAAATGGAAGGAATCGAAGATTGTTATTTAGTCTTATTTGAAAATTTAATGATCAGATTGAAGGAATCCAAGAATGCTATTTACTATATAATTTGTGTTAGTTTTTTGTGTAATTTTAATTTGGTTGTGATTTTTATTTGCAATTGTTTTAATGTTTTTATTGAAGTATGATATGGGGACTAAAGTATTTTGTAATTGGTGAAGTATGGAATAAAGTTAAGTTTAATTGCTTTATTTAGTATTTGTGGTGTTATTTTGATTTTTTTTTTATAAGTTAGTTCCATTTTTTTTTTATTCAAATCTTTGGAGTCAAGCACTGCCACACTCTCACGTTGCGCATATGTACAACAAATCTGGAAAGTTTCAAGGGGTTTAACATTTATGTGCTTCATTTCTTTTAAAAAAAATTATTATATATTTAGTTTCTACTTTTATCCTAACTTGTGGTTCCCAATTATTAAAAATTTGCTCGTATGGGTTTTTTATTGACTGAACAGTCTACACGCGTTTTGAGTCATCGGTTGAAGTGCATTGTGAAGTCCTTTCACCGCTGCACACGTCTTGGCTTTCATTTATAGCTTAGCTCTTTATTATCCATTCTTTTTATTTAAAGCTCAGCAGACAAGCAATGAGCAACCCTTCTTTGTTGCGATTTTATAATTTTTTTATAATAAAAAATAAAGCGGAAAATGGATGGTCTAAATTCAGCAGTACTTTCACAGGTTCATATAACCGACGTACTTTCAGAAAGTTTCTCTCTGATAGAGAAGAGAAAAATGAGCTTTCTCTTTAGTCTTTACAAACGTACACAGTACATTTATCTGTACAAAACGGAGCTCTTCTCCTCATCTCCCTCTCTCTCATTTGCCTTTCCAAGCAAGAAAACAGGCAACGATTTCTCCTTACTGGTTTTGGGATCAGCAACCCATCGTTGCCACGGTGCACCACACACCTCGCCAAACGCCACCCCACAAGCAGCGACGTGAAAGCCAATTTTTTCGTTGGTCCAAAAGCATATATCTCTCTCTCATCTCTATCTCTAACCGATACCGACCGTCCACCGCCACCGATTCACCGTGACGGTAACGACGAAATAAAACATTGTCGGGATGAGTCGTGAAATTTTCGACTTCACCCGACAACTTCGGGACGGTAGGCAGAAACCCCTACCGTCCCGATTCCCCCGATACCCACCCTACTTGAAAGCTTGAGCTTGATCAAATGCACCCTGAACCAATACTGCTATCCATAACTAATATAACAAGATCTGGTTTCTGTAAGATGCAAAGAATATTTTTAGCAATATTGCCAATAAACTACAAACTGAGAGGTACAAAGCGACGCTAGAAAAATACCATTGCTTCAGAAACTTGACGCATTTTCTTCGGGATAATATGAACATGTATTTACAAAAGAAATTTTTTTTTACAAATTATGAATAAGTGGTAAGTGAACAAGAAAAGAAGTGCCTAACTATACCCCCAAACTTAAATCACACATTGTCCCCAATGTGTATATACAATGAATGGCAAAACTGAGGGATAAAGGAAAACCTTCATTGGGGAGGTATGGCTCTGTGCATATCCCTAAACTTGAACTTTTACAAACACTTATCCTGAAAACAAAACTAAAAACAAACTAAAAAGCAAGATAATATAAACATAATACAATAAATAAAAGAATTATTAACATGAACCAAAAATCAAAAATTAACTTGAAAAGAAAAGGAATTCTCATATTCCCCAAAATGAATAAAACACCTGTCCTCATATGAAATGGCAAAAACAATACATTGGTGGATAACAAAATAATGTTCGAAAATCCCAACAATGTAATCCAACATAAAAGTCCAAAGCCATAAAATAAATACAATGAAAAATCATGGAGCAGGTGGTGCAGGTGGTGGCGGTGGTAGGCGACTCAGGATCTCCTGAAGTGTCGCTTCCATAGACTGTAATGCATTTCTAGTTCTCTGCTCAAAGTTGTCTTGCCACTAAAATACTCTCTCGAATTGTGCTTGCAACAGTTCGTACTTTGACTGTGAAATGAAGACTCTATCCCCCTGACGAACTGATGGCTCTCCTTCAGCCATCTCAGCAGCTGCTTCTTCCATCTCTATGTCTTGTGCAGGAGTGGGTACTCGTGGCTTTATGTGAGAGATGCTTCTGTGCCACTCTTTTACGGTGAACAATGGGAATGTGGTGGTCACATTATGATTGGCCTGAATCTCAAAGCCCTTGTTGACCACAAGCTTTGTGATTAGGTAAGGGAAAGGCAGCTTTGATTTCTCTTTGATCAGCCTCTTGTCCACATAGTCTTCCCAGCACTTATACATTTGGCCCCATATAAGCTGCAGTGCTGAGAACCAATGTTTCTTGTGGAATGCATAAAGGGCTGCAAGGAAAGGGCCGGTCCTCTGAATCTTGTGTCCCATTGGACACACATTCTTCTTAAGGACTGTGTCTACCAACCACAGTCTCGAAGGCAACTTTGCCTTGCTTGTGCAATTCCTCTTCCGGTTCTCATAAGCTCCATCACACATATCTTACACAATCATGTGCAAATCAAATGCCGGAAGCTCAGTGTAGCGTGGAGATGGGCTCTCATGTGGGCAGCCAAGTGCCTCTTCTATGTCTCCAATGGTGATTTGGAACTCAACCCCATCAATGGAGGAAGATAACACCTCAGGTTGGTCCACAAACTTCAAATTTTGGTAAAATAGACGGACAAACCTGGGGTGGTACAGATGATACACCAGCTGGAGGAGTGGCATAAGATGTCGGTTTCTGAATTGCCTCCTTGCCCACTTGACATCTTCATATTCCCTAAACTCCCCAACAATATCAAACTTGGTCTCGGGGTCTAGCTCAAAACGTTGCCACATCGTAGTCAAGAAAGAAGGTCCTGGCACTCGAGTGGAAGATGGAGAAACAGACGACGCTCGAGCGGAGGATTGAGAAGAGCTAGCCATCGGAGGTCTTTGGGGAATTTAATCAAACAACTGGGCTAGGTCAGAGAGCGGCACACTAAGTATCGAGCAGAGAAGAGAGAAAATGAAGAAATGAGGGGAGGAAAGGGGTTTTAAAGCAGGTCACGTGACCTGCTAACCCGAAGGCGCTCGAGCGTCAAGCTAATGCTGGCACTCGATCTCCAAGTTTGGGCGCTCGAGCCCTAGCTCAGAAATTCTCTAAGTGTAAAAATAAAACAAATAAAAAAATAAAATACAAAATAAAGAATGGGAAGAATATGAACAAAAATAAATATGTACAAGTATTAATCCAAATAGAGGGTTAACGCAAAAAATATTTCGATCACACTCAACAAGATCAAATTAAAGTTTCTACAAAATACTGAAGGAAGCTAGTACGAGAGCATCAAGTTTGTTTATAGCTCTTTCATGTTTGTGCTTTTAAAGTATATAACAGTCTAGTTAATCATTGTAGTGATCTATAATTAGCCGCTGATGGGTATTCTAAGTTAGTCTCTAAGTGTTGAAGGCAACAAAATCATTAGCTTTGCTCTCCTAGACACAAACGATAGCTGTTTGTGGGATTGTACTTACAGATGTATCCTTGTATATTTGCATATTGCTCCCGACACCGTGTGGGGAGGAAGGGGGTTCAATTCTAAACTCTCAACTTTATGCACTAAGCTCATTTGAAAATCAGTTTATGGCAGCCTGCGCATGTTTTCCTGGTTAATCACATCAAAATTAATCCTACAAACACTAGGCATAATTCTTAAAAATTAGAATCAATATTACTACACCAAGCTTTAATTTCGATTTTTTAAGGCTAGTGGAAGTTCCGGAAGAGTAATTAATAATTTATGTTAGGGTAGCATCTATGTTTAAATTTGTTGTGAATTTGGTTCCAACCTTATCAACCCTGTTGAGCTCTACTTTCAAGCGCAAAAAATGAAAGGATGGGCTAGATTTTGCTCTTGGTAAAGGGTTTTATTCTAAAGGGGTGGAGTCAAATAGATTTTGCGGGATATGTCTTGTGCTAAGATGTTTCTATTAGGTTTTGTGGCCCATTATTTCATCAAACTATGAATGAAAAAAAAAAAAAGTAAGAATACTTTTTTCTGTTGAATTTTGCAACATCAAAAGCTTCTCAATTAGAACAATAAACTCATACTAGAGCACATCTATGAAGAACAAAGACTTCCGGCATGCTTGAACATATCCAACAGTCAAAGATGTAACAAATTATGTTCTTTTAGACTTACAAATAATGGGCCCCTTTGAAGTTCATAGTTTGACTTACAAGTTAATTTTGGCATATAATCATATATTTTCTAGAATCTATACTATATTTTAAGTCATCATTTTCAATTAGAAGAAAGATGAAGTTTCACTAAATCTAAATGATCGATGGACAATGTGGTAGTCAACNGCTTCTCAATTAGAACAATAAACTCATACTAGAGCACATCTATGAAGAACAAAGACTTCCGGCATGCTTGAACATATCCAACAGTCAAAGATGTAACAAATTATGTTCTTTTAGACTTACAAATAATGGGCCCCTTTGAAGTTCATAGTTTGACTTACAAGTTAATTTTGGCATATAATCATATATTTTCTAGAATCTATACTATATTTTAAGTCATCATTTTCAATTAGAAGAAAGATGAAGTTTCACTAAATCTAAATGATCGATGGACAATGTGGTAGTCAACATTCAGTCATTTGAGCAAATGAGAAATTGAAAGGACTAAAGTTTTACCCTCAACCTTGATTATCTAGCAAAAGGATTAAGCTTCCATAATTTTTTATTGCTTAAAATAAGTATGACAAGGTAGAATTGATTTCTTGTAATATTTGTTATATGTTAATTTAATAATCAAATTATTTGCTTGACTGAAAATGTGCATATATTAGAAGAAGAGAAGACTAAAGAAGAAGAGAAGGTGATATGAGAAACAAATCCCATTGGTCTCATTTTTGGATATGAAGCTCCCAAAGACTAAAGAAGAAGAGAAGGTGCGTAGAATCCCTCAAAGCGACATGTATATGAGTAGATAAATCCCAATTAGGCTTTAGGAGAGCTTGCTAGCTAAGTCTAAGCTTATGGGTATTGATAGTCGCGCAAGCGCTACCAATTTTAAATTTATAATTAACCGCTCGCGTTAGATCGTACCCTTGTAGAATAGCTTTAAAAAGAGGGTATCGTCCGCAAGGACTGTGATAGTTGTTTATCAAGCTTTTGAGATTTTCTTTAACTCAACTCATGAAAATAAGATGATTTGATTTTTAAACGTAAATGACATAAATGTAAATGACATAAACATAAATGACAGAAACATAAATGACATAAATGTAAATGACAGAAACATAAATGACATAAATGTAAATGACATAAACGTGAATGACAGAAATATAAAGGACAACAGTGAAAGTAGATAGAAACAGATTATATCTAGCATGGATCTTAACAAAAGTATGGTTTTGAGCGTGTAAAGGTTGTCAACCCTCACAACAACTCATCAAGAAATTACTATAAAAAATAAAATGATAAAGCATTATAGTTTCGCACTAGCCACTCACCTAACACCCTACATGTGAAATAACTCGTGTTTCCTAGCATGGGATATAAACTCTCTCAATAGCCTACACAATATCATGAAATAAGCATAAAATATCATAGGTTTACACTCCTCTTTCTATCTATTTTAAGTTACACTAACATAGATTGAGTCGTGGTCCCTAGTATACCCTATCAAACTCGCATAACATCATGTCAAAAGCATCATTGCATAGCTTATACTTTCTCAATCAAAGACATCAAAAGTATTGAAATCATTCAAAACTTAACTCAATTCCTCATAAACAAAGAACAAGTTTCATCTCAAATGGTATAATCAATAAGAACAAACCTTATGCATATACAATCACCGTACCATTTATACAAAATCCTAGCTAAAAACAATCAACCCATAGCCCCATGGAAATAATTACATCAAACCCTACAAAGGGTTTTGTTCCTCATAGAGGATTTGGAAATCTCCATGAAATTGGAGAAAACCATTTCCTAAGGGAGTTTAGAGTTATGGGTCGAGTCTATCTACTACATAAGGAAGAAAAGAAAGAAAAACTAAGCTAAAAATTGAGAGAAAACACTACTGGACCGAGCTCTCAGAACCCACTGCTTCCTCATTCCTTTTTTCTTCTTCGGCTGAATTTTATAGAGGCAGAGGCTTTGAGATATTTATTACCCATAAAGATCAAGGAAAAATCTTGAGTTTAATGGGCTAGGACTTCTCTGAAGAGAGAATTCGGCGCCCACATTTATCCCTTAAGCCACAATTGTTGATAATTTCCCAAGATTTTCAGATATTTGCTGATATTTTTGCTTCCAGAAGATTCTTGAACTTCACAAGCATTTTTGACCCACAAGACTTCTGAATCTGATCTTTCACATAAAACAGCATTTGTGCGTCTTGAAGTCTTCTTTCCAACGCCACTGACCTTGACTCAATCCGAGTTTTGTACCGAGAGTTATGGCTAAAAAAGTACGCGAAGGTTAGTGACGAAACTGATCTGCGATGCTTCTGGAAGCGATGGCGCTCGAGCACTACTTTTTGGGCGCTCGAGCGTTGGTGGTGCTCGATCCTCATTTTGGGCGCTCGAGCACCCATTTTCTGCTTCAACTTTTGCTTGATGAATTGTTCATTTTTTAGTCCTTTTTTCAATGCCCTTGACTTTGACTCAGTTTAAAAACTTGTTGACAAGTAATTTCAAATTGGACTTTTAATGAACAATATTAGGTATGAATTGGTGCAAATAGTATGTATTTGGCACAAGGACACATATTGACTTTTTGTTACTGAAATGCATTGGAGTTTTGTATTTTGGTGTGGGTTGTTGTTTATGGAATAAGTCAGGGGATTGGTGGTGCTCTTTGTCGGTAAGGCTCTAGGGTCTTCTTACAGATGTTTTCCATTTTTGGGTATAGCAGACCAGGCTTATTTCGTTTTAGGCTGGTATATGACACATCATTATAACTTTCTGTTACCTCTGAAAAGCTATAGCTGAATAGGATCTGCAATTAGGATACATGGGGATATCATTTATATGTTAAAACTCTGCCTTAGAAGGTTCAATCTAAGATTCATTTTTTTGTGTTTCACATAGACATTAATTTCCCACTCTATAATTGCTTTTATTGAATGTAATAAGAAGCTTCTTTCCATAATTATCTCACTGAAATTGTGAGAGCATTAGTGTAGCAAATCTGGCATTTGACAGTTAGTTGTAGTGATATTGATTCTTTTGGGCCTGGAAAGTTTGATTTACATTTGATTAGATGGAATTTCTTATGGGAATTAGTTGTCCTTGCTTGGCTGGTGATGGCCTTGTGCTTTTTGGGTTCATTGTTGAAGTTCCTTAAAAACAATGTGTAGCCATTATTGATTTCATGGTGAAGAGGCCTTAAAGTTGATGAGGATGTGACCTGGAGGTTAAGAAATGAATCAGACTCACCAAAAGAATGAGCTCGCTAAGGCCATGCTTGGAGGTCTAAACAAACTGAGGAATGGATGCTTTTTGATAATGCCACGTCATTAGTTGTAACTCCATATTAATTGGCTGTCTTTGATTCTTTTTTCTCACTTTCTATGTCACTATCCCTTCATTAAGGGTAAGCCAAGCCATATAACATTAAAGAAACAAACTTCTCAGTTCTTTTACTTATTTGCAAATTGGGGAGAGTGCATGAGTCGTCAGTCGTTAGCTCTTCTGCTTATCTCTCTCTT
>FXXK01000509.1:244269-290917 GCA_900184695.1 Betula pendula | reverse complement strand
ATAGAGGTTGATCCGACAAGGTGGCCAACTAGCCCTGTGAAATGAGAATAGCGGGCGGAATGGCTTATTTATGGTCGACCATATTAATTAGCTGTTTAGCTGTTTGAAGTTTTGGTTTGTTTATTAGACATTTGTTCACTTGTATGTATGATTCATTTAAAACACATATTTTTGTTTTTGTTTTGAATAATAATGCATGGCTGTTCATATTGTATCAGGTGCAATACCAAGTGAAATTGGTAATTTGCAATACCTTGAGTCATGCACTATCCGTTTCAACAACTTTACTGGTCCAATTCCATTTGGGATCTTTAATATCTCAACAATACAAGAAATTGATATGGCTTACAATAACCTCTCAGGCCATCTTCCATCAAATGTAGGCCTCTTCCTTCCAAATCTTTATGGTCTTTATCTTGAAGGAAACAAACTAAGTGGAACAATACCTAGCTCTTTCTCCAATGCATCACAACTCATTGAACTAGATCTGGGCAACAACTCTTTCTCGGGCTTAATTCCTAAATCACTTGGTAATATAAGGCTCCTCCAGTGGCTCACCCTATCAATAAATAATTTGACCCTTGAATCTTCCACTCCAGAATTTGACATTTTCTCTTCTTTCTCAAATTTGGCATATCTAGTAGCTTTAGATTTGTCAAATAATCCACTGAATTGCGTCCTTTCAAGTTCCATTGGAAATCTCTCTACTTCACTTCAAGAACTTCGCATGGATAATTGCAATATTAAGGGCAGCATTCCTAGAGATATAGGAAATTTAAGCAATTTGGTCCCTTTGGAGCTCCAGAACAATGAACTGACTGGACCTATTCCAACTACAATGGGAAGATTGCAAAAGCTTCAAGCTTTGAGACTTTATAATAATAGACTAAATGGTCCAATCCCATTTGATCTTTGCCATTTAGGGGGCTTATTTGAATTGTTTTTACGTGGTAATGAGCTTTCTGGAGACATTCCTGTATGCATGGATAATATGACTTCTCTAAGATATCTTTATTTAGACTCCAATCGATTAACTTCTACGATTCCATTGAGCATGTGGAGCCTTACATATATCTTAGTGGTCTACCTGTCATCAAATTCTCTAAATGGCTCTCTCTCATTAGAGATTGAAAATTTGAAGGTGTTGAGAGTATTAGGACTTATCAAAAAATCAACTATCAGGTGATATTCCAACAACAATTGGTGGCCTCAAAGATCTAGCTAATCTTTCCTTGGCCGACAATCGATTAGAAGCCTCAATTCCTGAATCTTTTGGTGAACTGTTAAGCTTGGAATTGTTAGATCTTTCCAATAACAATTTATCCGGAGAGATTCCCAAGTCCTTAGAAGCACTTTCACACCTCAAATATCTAAATGTTTCTTTCAATAGACTACAAGGAAAAGTTCCTGTAGGTGGACCATTTGTACACTTCTTTGCTGCATCATTTATGTCAAATGATGGACTTTGTGGCGCTCCCCAACTACAAGTTCCCCCATGTAAAGAAGATGTTTCTCAACCAAAAAAGACCACAGCAATACATATACTAAAATATGTATTACCAACAATTGGGTTAATAGTGCTTGTAGTTGCTCTTGTGGTAGTCTGGAAAAGACGCCAAAAAAGGAATACGAAAATTCCAGTTGAGGAAAACTCATTACCACTAGCCACATGGAGAAGAATTTCCCAACAAGAACTTTTACAAGCGACAGAAGGGTTTAGTGCAAACAACTTACTCGGTGAAGGGAGCTTTGGATCAGTATACCAAGGGACACTCTTTGACGGAATGATTGTTGCAATAAAAGTTTTTAACTTAGCAGTAGAAGGGGCATTCAAGAGTTTTGATACAGAGTGTGGGGTACTACGCAATATTCGCCATCGGAATCTTGTCAAAATCATCAGCACATGTAGCAACATCGACTTCAAAGCCTTTGTATTGGAATACATGCCTAATGGGAACCTAGAGAAGTGGTTGTATTCTCAAGACTGCTGTTTGAGTATCTTGCAAAGACTAAATATAATGATCGATATTTCCTCAGCACTGGAATACCTTCATTATGGTTATTCAACACCTATTGTTCATTGTGATTTGAAGCCCAACAATATCTTATTAGATGAAGATATGGTTGCACATGTTGCTGATTTTGGAATTGCCAAATTGTTAGGTGATGAGGATTCTATGATGCGAACCATGACTCTAGCTACTATTGGGTATATGGCACCAGGTGATGTTTTTATCCTACAACTAGAACTTGTAAGTCTATCATTCTACTCATGCATGCAAGGATAACTATAGTCTTTTGGTAGAATATTGATTTGAGCACTTCATATCTTTTGAATTTTGTTCCATTAACTATTGTGCAATTTATAATTATGTCCTCATGATTACTTTCTTTCTTTTTTGGCTACAAATAGAGTATGGATTGGAAGGACTAGTTTCTACAAGAGGCGATGTGTATAGTTATGGTATTTTGCTGATGGAAACTTTCACAAGAAAAAAACCTACAGATGACATGTTTGCTGGAGAAATGAGCTTGAAACGTTGGATAGATGAATCATTACTCCTTTCAGTAACTGAAGTTGTTGATGTCAATTTGTTGAGAAATGAAAGAGATTATGCTTCTATGGAGGATTGCATATCATCTATAATGGAATTGGCTTTGCAGTGCTGTGTTGAGTTACCTCAACAGAGGATTAATGCGAAAAATATTTCAATCACACTCAACAAGATCAAATTAAAGTTTCTACAAGATACTTGAAGAAGTTAGTACTAGTATGAGAGCATCATGTTTGTGCTTTTGAAATAATATAATAGTCTTGGGACTTCTCTAAATCAATTTGTTTACACCAATTTCTTTGTTATGTTAGATAATAATAGTGACATTTATAACTGCTATACAATAGTTAATGATTGTAGTGACATATAATTAACTTGAAGTGGGTATTCTAAGTTTGACCAAAAAAAAAAGAAAAAGAAAAAGAAAAAGAAATGGGTATTCTAAGTTAGCCTCAAAGTGTTGAAGGCCACAAAATCATTAGTTTTACTCTTCGGACAAATGATAGCAATTGAGGCATTGTACTTTTGGTGCTAATTACATATGTATCATTGTATGTAGATATTACCCCAACATCATGTGGGGTTCAATTCTAAACTCTCAATTTTTTGCACTAAGCTCATGAAAATCAACATGGGGCAGCCGGAGCTCTCATCTTTTCCTTCTTAATCACTTCAAAATCAATCCTATCTCATGTGAAGAAATCATTAGCTAAGGAAAATCTTGTTGGTTCGCTATCTTGTTGTATACAACACAAGAATTTGAAACTTTGGAGGACCTTCACCTGAGTTTTTTGTTATTTATTTGAGAAAACTAAGCACACAAAGTAGTCATTAGTCAAGCTTCTAACCCAACTTGACCAATTGGGGCCTGTTATCGGATCCCACCACCTTGAGGCCCACAACCGAAAATCGGGACCCATGTTTCTGGATGCAGCCATTCGTGGCTTCAACCTAATCGCCAAGAAATCAACTTTGTCAACATAATTTCCGAGATTCGATCTTATATTCCAGAAAATTCAGGATCCTGTCATCAACTAATCAAATCCAAGAGTGAGAAGTAATCTTCTCACCATATCCTCAATCCTACAATTTAGGGGGTACGAAGATCATGATTTTACAATCGAGATTCTGACCATACCCCCAATCCCACGATTTTAGGGGTACATGGATCATACTTCCTTCGACACGCAACAGTCAACGAGACCTAGCGACTATATAATTGTGCTCTGTTATGGTAAGAGGGACTTTTTTTGACTCAGAGTAAAAAGTCTCTTAGGATTTTGTCATTATCTACCTTCAAAGTGATAACTGATTTAGGCATCGAAGTTATCCTCATTCAGTCCGCTTCGGCAAGCTCTTTGCCTAATTATTTTCTCTTTTGCAGGTGTTGACCCGTTACTAATCGAAAACTATCTCAATACTAATAATGCTCATATTGTAACTACAACAATGATATAAACAGTTTGCTTTGTTCAACCGTTTGAACAACAATTGAAATTTGCCCATAAAGGAAACTAAACCAAAATGGGAAAAAGACAAGAAAGCTTGGCCAGACATATGTTCATTGAAAAAGGTAGACATAAACATGAAACCTAAGCATTTACGAGTTATTTTCCTACAAGTGAGTGGAACATTACAAAATACCAAACAAACATCCCTCCAAATACAAGCTATAAAATTTTCCTCTGCCTGAGATGGAGAGATATATACTACTTAAAGCATACAAGAAGCAGTAGTTGCATAAAATGCAGCTAGCTACTATATCCACATGTTACTTCCTAAGAGTATCATTTCAAGATAAAGCACATCACATATCTACCCCAGCAGATTAGAAATTAAGGGCTAACTTGATTATCAGCTAGTTCCACAATTGAAAGTTAGGACAATAAATCCACCTATCTATAATAAAAATAAATCACAATGCTGCATTGGAATTTCATTTCAAGGGAAAACTTCAATCATACCTTCAAAGTTTAAAAAAATTGTAGAAGATGTGGGGGTGTTTGTGTTTCAAACCTAAGCAATGTCGGATCACCATGTTTTAAAACTGCACCTTAGACTACTCGGGATAGATGGAGTCCATAACCTCCTCTTTTGGGAAACCCGAATTTTAGTGAAATTTAGGCAATAATTGTAGTAAATCTTTATCCAAACGTGTTTGAGTGCGAATAACCCAATCTCAGACTGGATCTGGATAATTCTAAGCTTCACTGGATACCCTCTGTCTAATTCACCCAAGTCAAGAAGATTCTCCATGCATGGATGATGAAATGTGTTTGAGAGAGAATCACCTAGATAGTTATTTAGTGAGCCATAATATAGCATATTGAGACACGACACAACCCAAAAATACATCTACAAAATGCATGGGAGAAGAAACAATAGCCCTTCTTGCTATATTAAATGCCACAACTACATAATGAAAAGATTTCAATATAATCCAATTAATTATTACGAAAATGTTCCTAATAATATATATAGAGATTGCAATTATTATGACACAACGTGGATTAACGTCCTTCATTGAATAAATTAGAAACAGAGAGGTACTTATTTGAAATGGGCCTAAACTAGGTTATCGATGATAATTTCCCTATACAAGATAAAGAGATGATAATTTCCCTAGCAATACAAGATAAAGAAAATTATTATTTACATTTTTGTTTTTTATATAATTCACTCATGTTATTTATTTTTAAAAGATGAAGCATAAGTGTAAAACCAAAGAAAATTCAAATTGATTTGAAAAATCAAAATATCCTACAAAAGAAAAATAAATAAGTCATAAAAATAAAGACAGTACTAGAATATTAAGGTACGAGATATCTATCACCCTGAAATCTCTCTTGAGCCATAGAGGTGGGAGATAATTGGATTTATAATATGTAATTACTTAAAGCTTTCTCCGTTTCTCTCTCTCTCTCTCCCTAAACTCTTTATGGAGAAATTGGTATGTTGATGATTGTCAAACAAATGGCCTACCAAATTTCCAATTAATTCCACCTCCTCTACTTTTTCTTGAAATACTGATTGCTTCAATATTTTTCCTTTTGTTATTTTTATTTTTTATTTTTGAATACAAAATTTTCTGGCTGCATTTTTTTCTTTTTAGTGTGGCAGCGTGCATTCTTTGACTGTGACATGGTGGAGCACTATCTATGGATGTAAGCACATAAATAACAATTCGGAAAAAAAATGATGAAGATGATGATCATGTATGTAAATTGTCGGGTGACGGCGTCAAATGTGGTGGAGCTTAATGGAGTGGTAATTATTGATGTAAGCAACACAAATGTACATGTGTTCATAATTATTATCAAAAATTGCATAAATTCGAGGAACATGGTCTAATTATGCCATTTTCATTTAGATCTCAAAAAGTTATATATTACATGTATATGCTTCTTCTCCACATGTACACAACGATAAAGGCAGAAAATGAATTTTTTTTACAATTTTTCATGACTTTACAGTTTTAAGGAGAAATTACATTTTTCCATGCTAAACTTTCAGAATAATTATTTTAAATTTAAACAATCAAATCTCTAAACTATGGGATCATTAGAAAATTATATAATACTAGCTTGTAACCCGTGCAATGTTGTTACTTTTTAAAAGTTGTTTTTTTTCATTATTATTATTTTATTTTAATTTCGAACAAATAACGACAAAGTAATTTACTTCGTACAACCTTTTAATTTATTTTTATTTTTTAAATTAGAATAATAAATTATTTCATATAATGTAGTTTATCAAATCTTTGGAGTGAAGACTAAGAAATAATTAAATTATTTTAGAGATATCTATTTCAATTCTTACTTCTTTCCCAAAAAAAAAAAAAAAAAAATCCAATTATCCAAAAAAAAAACACGCATAGGTTTGGCATGTGTCGAAGCAAACTCCAACCTTTCTCTCTCGAGCTACATCCGGATGCACTTTTTTTTTAGTTTTAAAGTATTATATATATATATATATATAATACTAGATCAAAAGATGTCATAATTTTAAGCTTCTACTTGGTCAAATTTTTAAACATTAGCATGTGATTCCTTTTTTTTTTTGTTAAAAAAATCTTTTTGCAAAACGCTTAGAAAGAGTAGTAAAACTATAATAAAAATAATAATTAAAAAAAAAGAATAAAAGAAAGGTTATAAAGAAATTCATTAAATTTACACAATGTTGATTTATGCCCTATGGTAAGTGGTAATGGTTGGGTGAATTAAATTGAACCAACATTAAACAACAAAAATAGTAATAAAATGCTATTTGTTGCAATTTTAGCCACCTTAAACTATTTTATATATTAAATTTCGGTAATTTTTTAACCTACTTTTCATTAACCATTGTTAGTAAATTTTTTGAACAACTGTAAATGTAAATGTATATGCACCCAAGTATGAAACTATAGTAAGGTTTTGGCCAATTAAACAATTTTATCCACCCTAAAATCATTTAAAATGTTAAATTTTTGTTATTGAGAGGTAACATTATTAATAATATTGCATTATTTAATAATTTTTCCTTTAGCGCTCATGTTTATTATTATCATTTCAAAAAATAATCCATATCATAGTTTAATACTTAGTAAAATATTTTATATATTATAATTTAGTCTTTTATATCCTTACCTAAAGGTATATAAAAAGTGTGAATGCCGTGCATTTTATTTGATAATGTAGTTTTACGTTTTTACCCTTTTCCTTTCTTCTTCATTGTTAAATCAGACAGGGTTATTTTTGTATTTCATAATTTTTTAAAATTTTAAAATTAGATAAACAAAGACAGTTACAATTAGATAATCATGGATACATGTAATTATCATTTTTAGTATATCATATTTTCTCAATTTATAGGTATAGATTTTAGAATATAATATTAACAATTATAGTAATATACAACAAAGAGAATCAAGCACGTGCAGTGCACGTGCTGTTTCAACTAGTATTACTATGATTGTAATATATTCTAATAAATTATTGCTTCATTTGTAAATATCATGTGATTACTAATGTAAGATAACCATCTTCTTGCAACTTATAAAAGGTCTCAACAAAAGTAACAGAGCAATGAATAAAAATTTACACACAACAAAAGGATAATTAAAAAAGAGAAAATTAGACATGATGAATTAAAATATCTAAAGAGGTGTGTATTAATTCATAGACTTGATTGTTCCTTGTTAATTGTTAGTACCAAAATAGGTATTTTCCTTAATTTTTTTTTATCTTTTTATTTTTTTGAAATGATTGTTTTCTTAAAATTAATCATACACAAACTGTCAACTCACGAAGTGTAGAATTTTATGTTGTTAATTCATGCTTTCACCACTTTGAATTTACCCAAATGATGAACTCCTCGACCCGCCCATCTGGGAAACAAGATCCCCATTAAAGAAAACTTCCACGCCTTCACCATAAACCCGAAACCGAGACCTTTCTGACAATCTAATCGTTTTTTGTAGGCCAGTTTATGCGGCAAAACCTTGTTAATTAGTCATTGCACGGCTTAATCGGATAACATGCAAGAAGAAGGGGGAGGAGAAGGAGAAGAAGAAGAAGCGGAGGAGGAGGAGGGGGAGGAGGGAGGCGTCGTGATTCAAAGGCATATGGCATGATGCTGAGGACAAAATATTTCAAATCTTCCATCTTATCCCACCACACGGCATCTTGATTTGTAGCACATTTGTAATTTTAAATAAATATCTGATGTAGTTTGTTGAATTTTTGAATTCCCTGATGTTTGTTAATCATGAAGAACTGTACAGTATATATAATCGAATGCAGTTGAGTTTCGTTGAGTTAGCCAAAACTATTACCTTCAATCTTCCTTTTAGTTTATTCCAAAGGCTGTTTTTATTTTCTGAAGAAGATGTAATGCTACATAGTTGCCACATTCTCTCCTCATTAAATTTTCATTAATTTTACCATTTATTAGTGTTTAACTGCCGGCACATTTTAAGCTGTTAGATGTAAACAAGGGCCAGGATTTAACAATATGCCAGATTTTTAAGAATATGAGGGGATCCTGAATCCCTGATACACCCCGGCGCTCTTCTTTGCAACGAGCGAGAGAGATTGACGCTCGGCTTGAAGGAAAAGAAAAAGGGGTTTCAGCCGTGGGTATCAAGGAAGGTAAACCCTCAAACTTTTCTTGGTAATTTCGTTGTACCCATTGTTTATTCAGCACGAAAATCATGTTAATTGTTAGGATTTTGCTAGGGTTTAATTTGGAGATTTTGGGTATTGTTTCTTAGGGGTTGTTTCGGTGATGGGCTGATTTGGGGTTTTGTTGTTGTGGGTTTCAGTTCTCATGGTTTTGGGTTTGGTTTGTTGTTGATGACCGTGTGTTGGGAGTGTTGCGGAAGTGGGCTTCCAACAATTAGTGTGTGTGTGGGTTTTGAATGTATGTTGATTCTTAGCTTAAGGGTGAGTTTAGGTGGTGATTGTTGTCAAATTGTTGGAGTGTGTTAGTGGTTTTGGCTTGTGTGTTTTGTGGTATGGCCGAATGATGTATGTATTAGTTTGTTGAATATTGTTTTTGTGTTGGCTGTGGTGGTTTGTGATTTCATGGTATTGTTGTATGGCAGTCTGTTGTTGTGTTGAAATTGTGAAAGTTGGTTTTGTAGTGATCGATTATGGAGGTAATGATGGGTTTATGTTGACTATTTGTATTGGATTCCCTTTGATTGAGGTTATGGTTTGTTGAAAGAAATCAATATGTGGTTCCATGATGAATTTCAGATTAGAGTTTAGTTACAATTCAATAGGGGTGTGGGCTGAGTTGGTTTTGGGAGCTTGTATTGTATGAGCTATTTTAATTAATGGTGAAGATTATGGTTACTAGTGGTTATGATTAATGGTTGAATTCCTTGTTATGGTTGAATTTAATATTCTGATTATGGGTTAGGATTGTGATTTTGTAATATTACGTTAAGTTGCTAGGAATTGGAGGCGTTGAGGATGTCGACCCAGTAGCCAAGTACTTGGGCTATTATGGATGAGGTAGTTGGTCGTCGCCTTGGGTTTTGTTAGACTAGTATAGATCTTAGTCTATCTTTTGGTGTACATCATCTTGTAATGGATATACACTTATGATTCATTTGATATTGTGCCACATGTGGCACTTATGACTAGTTAGTGGGTTTGTTATGTAAAAGCACAATGTAAACCTTTATTAATATAGATGTCTATTTGTCAACTCTGTTGTGTTACACATTGAGAGATAATGTTATTGATGTAGTAGAGAAAAAGAAAGAAAAAAAATACATGTGATATTTCCACTGCAAGACTCAAATCTCTGATGTGAAGGGAAAAAACGAAAAAGTGGTAGCGCCTAGCCTCTGCCCTTATTTCTTAAAGGGTGAAGTTGGGGTCGTTACAGTTCGTGTGCAGTCTTGACAGTGAACTGATCAGAAGGGGAAGGAGCACACATCCACTTGTTAGGGACAGTCCTTTGAGCAAGGTGGATGTTCAAAATTTGTTGCATTGAGGATTTATTAAAAAGAAGGTGCAACATGGTTGTATTCCAGCTCATGGTAGATGGTATGATAAAGTCAACAATGAACATATTTGGAGGGAAGTTAAGAGTTGGGTTTGGGGTTGGTTTGAAAGAGGGCACAGTTGGTATCCAGGGAGAAGACCAGATGCTGAGGTTCTGGCATGAAGGGACAGCCCAACAAGCCCCCTTTCCAACCACCTTCCTATGCTTATGAATGCCTCTCCACAACCAAGAGACTTCAACTTGGATGAGGGCATCCAAGAAAGGCATAGAGTTCAAGTATTTTGCTTTTAACCTATCCACCCAAAGCACTGACTGATTTGTTAGCATTTTTTCAACCCAGCTTGGCAAGAAGTGAGCTATTTAAAGTTGACATTGATCTGATTCCCAGTCCACCTAGAGACTTAGGTGAGCAAATGCTATTCCAAGCTTGGAGAGTCAGATTGCGTTTCTTAACTTCGGGAAAATCCCACCAAAAATTCCGAGTAGTTGTGTCAATATTCTGGCAAACAGACTTAGGAAGACGGAAAAGAGAGGGATAAAATTTGCAACAGATTTGGTGATGGTGATTCTTGCTGCCTGAGAAAGTAACTTTGCCTTCCACCTATTAATTTTACTAAGGATTTTACATTCAAGGTCTTTGAAAACAGGACTTTTGTTTTTTCTGAATAAAGAGGGGAAGGCCCAAGTATTTTGTTTGGGAAGGTATCAGCTAGAGATTTAGAGTTGCTTTGATAGAATCAGAAATGGCAGGCTTGCAATTCTTGCTAAGAAAAGAAAGCTGATTTGGAAAGGTTAACCCTTTGCCTAGACTAGGAAGAATACTTAGAGAAACAGGCAAGGACAGAGGTGGCTTCAGAAGCCTTTGCTCTGCTGAAGATGATTAAATCATCATCAAACAAGAAGTGAGAAATGGGAGGACTTTGTGTAGAAATCTTGATCCCATGGATGAGACCAAGGCTTTCTTGTTTCAGAATCAGCCTTGAAAGAACCTTAGTACTGAGGATGAACAAAAAAGGGGAGAAGGGGTTCCCTTGTCTCAGCCCTCTATTTGGAGTAAATTTACCATATGGAGAACCATCTAGTGCAACGCCTTGAAAATTAACTAACTTGTAGTTAACTCTGAGCACCTCCTAAGACGTATTTACCATGTAAATAGGTACCGAGGGATCTCTTCAACTATTAACTCTGAAGTAGAAAGCAGTGAAATTTAAATACTTTTACAAGATAACATGTTCTAAATAAACCATAAAGCATTAAAATTCCGAGAGCAAATACTATGTCTCCAAAGTCTCACAAAAATAAGCTTCAAATCTAAATCCAAAACAAACTCCTCAAAACATCCTTAAAATAGCGTAAAATAAAGTCTCCCAAATTGTCATAATAAAATTTAAGCTAAACTTGTGAATCTGAATCATCCATGTCTACGGTAAGCCACTCCTTGATATTACGTTGACATCAGACGCAATACACCAAGAATAGAACATCTATAAATTCATGAAGTTTTCCATCATATTCATTCCACATGAAGTTCAACAATTTAGGCTCGATATCCTCAAAAAACTAGCCTAGCTAGATCCTCTGCAGTCGCATACCTTCTTGAGGGGTTTGCCATCTAACTGGTAATTAACTGCAAACCACAGACATATTTTACAGGTGAAAACAGAACGAGTGTAAGTCCACGACTTAGTAAGTTAAGATTACATGGAAGACAGTAATCAGTTTAGTGAACTCAAGAGTTTGATAAAATGTTTCCCATATGCTTTCTTTACATGGACAACTACTTATTTAGCTCCTCTAGTGATTAGCTATAATGATTTCCTTGTTATGTTTTCTTGTTTTAATTAGGCCTTCTTTGTTTTTTATATTTCTTGTGTACCAGGGTGATGCTTTTAATGATATTTTTCTTGCTTATAAAAAAAAAAAAAGTTTTCCCATAGTAAAATGCATCATCGTGTAAAATAGTTCATTATGAAGATATAAATGCAAGAATGCAATGCAATATACATGTATTTCTATGATAAGCAATAAAGTACAATTACGACTCAAATCCATATGGTCTATCTGAGCCCTTAATTCATTTTCGGTAGGGTTATGCGTTCTCGAAAGAACGTCTGGTACAAAACACCGGTGCCCCAATGAGTACAATTGCAGCCACCAACTAGCAGCCTGACTGTGTTCGATCCCGAGTGGCCCACGCTACTAGTGATGTCTTGCGGTTGTGACCACAATCGGTACATGATTGCGTCGGTCACTTCTAAGGGTAAAACTAATCCTATACGACATTCTAACGGTCCAAACACTCAAGCACACGCAACAATATTGACATAAGGGAAATAACCATGCAACACACTAGAACCAAAATAAGGAATGGTTTTCTCTTCTTGCCAGGCTTTGAAACTCCCAAACAACCCTTTGGAACAACAAAACTTCGCCTTTTCTCTCTTCTCTTCAATCCCAACACACAGACAACTTATGGAGACCTTGAAAACATGTAGGAGGCTAGGGTTGGGTTAAGAATGAATTTATAAGGTCACACATTAGTTTGGAGGCTCTGAAAACCCTAAAATTCGGATATCCTCAAGTAGGGATCGATCTTGAAAAAAATGGAGATCAATGCCAAGGGTTTTAGGAACCCTAGGATTGATCCTGCTTGAAAAACCCGGCACAACAAGAAGGATTGTAAAGATTTACCCAATAATGACCCCAATACGCAGCAAAATAAACAACCAACCACAAACGCATGCAGTAAGAGATATATAACAATATCCAAATAAATAACACTGCAGTGTTATTTTATTAAGCCAACAATATCAAAAACATTCATCAACAAAACATAACCCTGGCACCAAGGGAAAAACCTCTGTAGGGCAAGCAAACCCAAGAGTCCACTAATAATGAAAATCACGCTACAACATATACGTAAATTACAGTACCAGTAACTTTAACATATACTGTTGTCGGACGACCCTTTCACACATCCTCTACTCCCTCCAACAAGTCCCATGTTGGTCGATCTTCAAATATCTGAATCCTTACTGATCCCTTTGTGCAGTCCCAACACGTTACCCCAATGTGCAATCACAACACTTTAATTTGTTGTGCAGTCACAAAAAGTCGTTGGCTTTAATCCACATACAAGAGTTATCACACGAACAAACTCTTGCTCTTCATAAACTCAAGCACTTGTATCAAGTTCTTGGGACTTCAATCTATATACTCTCTATGGAGTATCTAAATTTCGTGTGATAGAGAGAAGTGAGACTCTAGAGAGAAAGTAGTCCTCTAAATAGAAAACTGCTATTTGCGGTGGCAATGTCTAGACACGATAAGTGAGAGCCCTGACGCAACTAGGATTTCGAAACACTAATTGCCCTGCCTGTCTGGACTTATAGATCTATCCCGTCCGAACATGCCTCTTCCAGATATGTGATGTCTGAAGTTCCGTCCGGACATCACTGCCAACGAGATTTTTCTGGAACTCCTTATGTCCAGACGTCTTATGTCCGCCCGTACACCATTGAACTCGAGAGGACTTGTTTGCTCAGACATCAGGACTCCTTTGGTAACGGGTACTTTCTGGACTGGCCTTTGCAGTGTGCCATCCGGACTCTTCTTCCTATTTGGACGTCCAGCTTTGTACTCTTCTTTAATTAATTTCTTCATCTTCTCTAACTGCAGACCTTAGTACGAGCTACCCTCTGATTTTTTTGTGTTATTTGCTGTAGATTTTTGTTTCGTTTGCTTTAATTTTGCATCCAATTTGTTTGGTGTGGTGGGTGATTAGAGGGAGAGAAAAAGGATCTGAATTTTGTGTTTGTTTTTTTGATGGTCAAAACCCTAACTTCGAGGACCTTTTCATTTCTTGGAAATATGTGGTACAATTACGGAGGGATTTGGGGTTTTGGATTTCTTGTTCCAATTAAGGAAGCGCTGGTAACGTAGTAAAATTATTTAATTAGTATTTGAGTTTTAATATGTAGAACTAGACAAATTTATTGAATTGAATTAAATGTTCTGAATTTGAAGCTTGGTACAATCAAGGTCCTGCACTGGTGTTTGTTATGTTCCTTGTGTGTGCAACTTGATTTCAATTCTTTGTATCGTGGTGAATTGGTGATATATGAGCACTCCTAGTGAGCTTTCAAACAAAGGTTAAACTTGAGGAGAAAAGCCCACTTTTTCTAATTTTAAGAGCCACTTTTTTTGGATAAATAATTGAAATATCATTAAAAGCGTAAGGCGCCCACAAGTACACAAAGAGTATATAAGAGAAGCTACCTAGGTAGAAGGGGCAAAAAGAACAAGAAAATTATGAAAACTAATCACTAAAAGAAAAACATAAGCAGCCGTCCAAAAATATAAGGTATTGAAAAAACAAGATAGCAACTCTTCCAAGGTCCTCTTGTGGTCCTCAAAATACCTATCGTTCCTTTCTCTCCAAAGACACCACAGAAGACACAAACGCACCATCTTTCAAACAACAACTCTCTGAGAGTTGTCGGTGGTCCACCAATAAGCAAAAAAATCAACTACTCGTCTAGGTATAACCCAAGACAACCCAAAATGTTTGAAGAAGACGTTCCAAATGGCACAAACAACCTTACAATAAAGAAGGTGGTCCACAGACTCCCTATTCTTTTTGCACATAACACACCAATCAACCATTATGATATGTCGCTTCTGGAGATTATCTATGATAAGGATCTTCCCTAAGGCCGCCGACCACATAAAAAAAGCCACCTTCAAAGGAACCTTGGTCCTCCAAACACTTTTTCAAGGGAACCAGAGACCATCATGACAACCCAAGACTTTAAGGAAGGAATTAACACCAAACAAACTTTTTTTTTTTGAAGGGATCCACAACAACTTGTCTTCTTCTTCCCTTCTCATTCCAACTAAATACAATAGCTTGTTGTAAGAGCCACTTTTAAAAGGAACCCAACGTCAAACTATCTACATCTTTCTCTACTCTAGTTAATACATTTGTTTTTCTTCCTCTATTCATGGTAGATGAGAGAGAGAAGGGAAATAAATATTTTAGCTTAAAAAACTACATAGCTTTCATTTTTTGGCTCTTGATATTTGGGGAACTTATTTGACAAGAGTTAAATTTGAGATAGAGTAGACAGCTTCTTAAATGGCCCTTTTTATGCGTTTTCTCAAATTTTTGAAGAAAAACTAAATTTGAAGAGCTCACTAGGATACTGGCAAGTTTGATATATAATTGTACTTGTGGTATCACTTTATGTTTTTATACATCTAATTTGGACGCATTTGGTCCTGGGTGTTTCATGAAAATTGGGCTGCCGTGTGTTAATTTCATATTGATGTAAAAAATGATTTTTCATAAATGTGGCTATTAGGAAAAAAATTGTTATTGTTTTCACCAAAATAAGCTCTTAGTGTTGGAGAGACTTGTACCGAGATGGTTTGTATATTTATTAGCTTATTTTTCTTTTACTGTTGGAGATTGTCAGTATCACTAGGTGGTGACCATGTTGACTCCGGCTAGGAAGAGGCTCATGAGAGATTTTAAGAGGTTGCAACAAGTTCCACTTGCAGGCATCAGTGGGGTACCCCAAGACAACAATATAATGCTTTGGAATGCTGTTATTTCTGGGTAAGCTGGGAGAAAGTGCATACAGATCTGTTCTTGTGCTTTTCTTATGTTGTTTAACTATTTCTTTTCATTTTTCAAGTATGTTTAATTATGGTTGGATAAGCCATTTATGGTTTCTTGTCTGTTTTGGATTGCAGTCCTGATGATACTATGTGGGATGGAGGTGAGTCAACCCTTGCACTGAATCTTTTATTCGAATAAGCTAGTATAAATGCATCAAATGGATTATGTTCATGTTAATTTCTTTGATACATTTCTTGCTTGCTTCAACATCCAATAGAAATGTACACCGAGTCCCATTTACTTTCATTGTATTTGAAAATAAAGGTCCCATGATGCATTACTTTTTTAAAAGCGCAAAGCACAGTCCTGGTACACAAGAAGTATACAAGAGACACGATTAATTAGGAGAAGAAGAGAAAAGTACAAGAAAGTCATTAAAGCTAATCACTAAGAGAGCTAAATAAGCAGCTGTCCAAGAAAGAGAAAAAAAAAAAAAGGACTTGAGTTCCTCGAATGTCCTTTCTTGATCCTCAAAAGTTCTATCATTTTGTTTTCTCCACAAGCACCACAAAAGGCAAGAAGAAGGCACCATCTTTCATACGACAGCATTCTGAGAACACCCGCCCTTCTACCAATAAGCGAATAAGTCAACCACCCGAAGGGGCATAGCCCAAGACAACCCAAAACTGCTGAATATGGCATTCTATAAGGCACGGGCAATTTCACAATGAATGAGTAGATGGTCTAGAGATTCCCCATTCCTTTTGCACAGACAACATCTATTCACTACAATGACTTATCTCTTCCAAGATTGTCCATAGTAAGAATCTTCCTTTGAGCTGCCGACCAAGCGAAGCAAGCCACTTTCAAGGGAACTTTATTTTGCCAAATACTCTTCCAGGGGAAAGAGACAACATCCTTATAAGCAAGGATCTTGTAGAAGGATCGAAAATCAAACTTTCCTTTGTGAGAAAGAACCCACCAAAGCTTGTCTTCCCCTTCCCTACTCCCTCTAGAGGAGTACAACAAAGTGTAGAATGAAGCCAAAACGTCTACCTTCCAATTGTGCGCTGCTCGAAGAAAGCTGACATCCAATTGAAGGGAATCGCTAGAGAAGTCCATGCGAGTTGCAACACATGCATCATTTTCACCAGATAGGCCATATAGAACGGGGAAGGCTTCCCTGAGGGTCAACTCTCTGCATCACACATCATCCCAAAATTTGATCTTGGACCCGTCTCCTAACTTAAATCCTCCCATTCGAGCGCCGCTCGAAGAAAGCTGACATCTCACTGAAGGGAATAGCTAGAGAAGTCCATGTGAGCTGCAACACATTCATCCTTATCACCAGATAAGCCATATAGAACCGGGAAGGCTTTCTTGAGGGCCAATTCTCCACACCACACATCATCCCAGAATTTGATCTTGGACCTATTTCTCAGCTTAAATTTGGTACAACTATGAAATAAACTCTAGCCCCTCCTGATATTCTTCCAAAGCCCCACTCTATGCAGCCCCTAGGAAACAATAGAACTCCACCCACCCCAAATATTACCAAATTTAGCATCCACAACAATTCTCCACCAAGCCTCTCTTTCATGCACATAATGCCACAGCCACTTTCCTAACAGGGCTCAATTGAAAATTCTCAAGTTCCGAATTCCCAATCCATCCTCAAAAATAGGAGAGTAGACCTTGGACCAACTAACCAGAAGATATTTGAATTCATCACCTATGCCACCCCATAGAAAGTCACAGTTGAGCTTCTCAATGCGATTAGCTACACTGACAGGAATGAGGAAAAGAGACAAGAGGTAAGTAGCAAGATTGGAGAGAGTGTTCTTAATAAGGCTAACTCTACCACCCACCCTTACAGATACAACCGCTTTCAACCAACCAAATGCCGCTCAATCTTTTCAAAAACCCCATCCCAGATAGATTTGGCCTTGAAACAAGTTTGCAAGCGAAAGATCAAGGTATTTCAGGGGCAAAGAGGAGACCCCGCACTCCAGAATACTAACCAGCCTATCCACAATGTCCACATCACCCACAAGAACCAAAACTGACTTTGCCAAATTGATCTTTAACCCAGAGATAGCTTCAAAACATTAGAATACAACACGCAAATAGAGAAGATGATCAGGATTGGCCCCGCAAAAAACCAAAGTATCGTCTGTGAATAATAGATGAGAGATGCTAACCACCTTAGAGAGCCTAGAACCCACAGAGAAACCTGACAGAAAACCCGTGCCAACAGTAGAAGAGAGCATTCTACCTAAGGCTACTATAACAATAACGAACAGAAGAGGAGGCAAAGGATCTCCCTGTCTCAACCCACGAGAGCTATTGAAGAATTCGAGTGGAGTTCCATTAACTAAGACGGAGAAGTGTGGCGTAGAGATGCATTGCGCAATCCAAGAACACCATTTCACCCCAAAATCGCACCTTCTCATCATATGCAAAAGAAACTCTCAGTTGACATGATTGTAAGCCTTCTCAATATCCAACTTGCAAATCACCCCGAGAACACCAGAACTGATACGATTGTCCAGATATTCATTTGCTAAAAGAACAGAGTCAAGGATTTGCCTACCTTTCACAAAGGCATTCTAAGGTTTCGAGATAACCTTCTCCACAACCTTTCTCAATCTATTTGCCAAGACTTTAGCAATGATCTTGTAAACTCCACTCACAAGACTAATAGGCCGGAAGTCCTTGAGATTAGACACCCTGTGCTTCTTTGGAATAAGGGCAATAAACGTGGCATTCAGACTTTTAACAAACTTACTATGAGCACAAAAGTCTTGGAACACCCTCATGATATCAGATTTAATCACATCCCAGTAGTCTTGAAAGAAAGCCATGGAAAAACCATTAGGACCTGGATCCTTATCACTATTCATACCTTTAACCACTTCTAAGACCTCCCTCTCTTCAAAAGAAAGCTCAAGCGAAGAAGCCTCTACCTCCACTAACAAGTCAACATGGTCACCACCTCTGCAAAAGACCTCCTCCTTAATGGTTCTGGAACCTTCACAGAGAGCTTCAACTCTTCCACTGAAGAAGCTTGTGATGGCTTTGAAGTGTTATTACCAACGCCAAAGTTAGACTTCATAAATTTCACTACAGCCCGAAGCTCCGAGACGAAGGAGTTCCATCCTTCTCCACTTCTACCTTCTGGAATAAGAGTGAAACCCCTCCTTCTGCCACCCCTAGAGTCCTCCACAACTAGAAAACGCCCATGCTTATTGGAACAACGTTGGACAAAAAAACTAGGAGAACCAAACCGGGACCTCCTCCAGAAATCCTCTCGCAAGCAAAAATTCCCCAACCGTTTCTAACAACCAGAAACAATCACGTCTACCCAGGAAGATAGAGTGTGTGACCCCCCTACATTTCTCATATACATAACTTGTGTTACCCAGCAGTGAGTTGTATATGTTTGTGTTTCTCTCTGTACTGCTTTTGAGATAAAATTATGTTCTCCTAATTGGTTATTCTTTGGAAGAATGGTTTTTTTGGTGCTGATTTCATTGTTACAAAAGCTTATTTGTGATTGTGATTTGCATAAATTAATTGTATTGCATGTGCCATTTGCCTAAGTATATCTAGCTGTATGAACAGAAGCATGTAAGAGCTGCTCTGGTGCATAATTATGTGGTATCATGGTGATAGGAACACACACGAGAAATGCATCATACAACCTGTGTGAATATTCTTGTGCTGCTAGTACTGTGTCCCCATATATTTGATACTAAAATTTAGATTTTTGCAGATGACTGCACTAACAATAGTGGTATAATATGAAATCAACTCAATCATCTTATAACCTAGAGCATTCCAGTTACAATAAGTGTTGGTCAGTCTTTCATTCGATTCTGGAACTGTTTGGAATTCTGTTTTCTTTTTTTGATAAATAATTGCATATCATTAATAAAGCGCAGATGGACACAACTTTAGTATACATCGAGTATACAAGAGAATTCTTAATCTAACAAAAATGATGAATTCTCTGAATGATGTTTATGGAATAAGACTCATTGCTGATTGAATATTTGTTATTTATTTATTTATTTATTATTATTATTATTATTATTATTTTTTAGTTTATTTTTTTATTTATTTCTTATTTTTATTATATATATATATATGTGTGTGTGTGTGTGTGTGTGTATGTGTTTTTGGGGGAGGAGTTGTATACTTGTGTGTGTGGGTGTGTTGGGTTTCTTATTCCTCCCTCACCATCCTCTCCCCCATTCATTGATGCATAGGGATATGCTTATTTCTCCTAACATTATCTTAACATCTAAATCTACATAAAATAATAATCATTTGAGTTATTCAGGCACGTTCAAGTTGACTCTGCAGTTCACAGAGGATTACCCAAACAAACCACCGACAGTGCGATTTGCTTCTCGAATGTTTCATCCAAATGGTAAGTTGGTTGAGGCACGTACACATTGAATCTTAACTAACTATGGTTCCTGACTTCAATTTTTCTTTTTGTATTTGGTCAGTTTATTCCGATGGAAGTATTTGTCGGGATATTTTACAAAATCAGTGGAGTCCTATATATGATGTGGCAGCTATTCTCACGTCTATCCAGGTTAATATAATATTTTATTATTATATTTGTGGTGTTGCTGACTGTTTTGTATGAATAAGTGAAGCAAATGCGTATATTGCATATGTCATGATATTTAATTTGATTTAGAAGATGTCTTTCGGTAGTCAGATTCTACAGCTTAGTTGAGCAAGCAAGACTTGTAGGCTTTACAATTTTCAACATTGTATAGACGCAAACATGCATATGGACATTCATAAGTACATTGATTTAGTTTTCAAGTTTAGAACCATGTTCAACCAACCCCTCCTAGGGCTCTCCTTTGGCGGGACCAGCACTGGGTACGTTACCTTGCTGCACATAGGTGCTTGCTTCCTTGATTGATATCAGTTGCAATTTACTGGCAAAGTGAATAGCATATCGTTGTGTCCAAGTAACCGAATAAGAAAGAATATGAGGATGATTTTAGTGAAATAGTTATATTATTCCTTTGTCTGCACCTCCAGTAAAGTTTCCAGCCGTAAGCATTGCAAATAAGTATATCATTCTATTCCCATGTCATGTACTTCACTCCTTTTTTAAGTACACAGTGTGCATTGAACTATTATTCCTACATTTCTACCTGGTCAACCATTTATTTTCATCCTTTCACCGTGGAACTCTATTGAAAAATGAAGGGGCTCACTTATTTATTTTTTATTTTTGTTTCCCGACCAAAACAGCAGTATTGCATTGTTGATCCTTTTTTAAAAAAGTTGTTTTCGTGATTTCTTGAAAATTATCTTCTTTTTCTACAGATACTCTGTTTTTTTTAATAAGTTACTGATACTTTACTTTTTGTAGACATAGTACAACTTTCATTGAATGTTTTACAGTGTATTATATTTGATTGCCTCTCACCTCACCTATTTGGTTATGGGAAATTTGAATCTGCCACATTGATATTGTCTGTAAATGTTGTTGATTATCCTCCGCCGATTCTGAGGCTAGGAAATACAAGATATACCATAATCTAACTTATTACCATGGATATACTGGAATTAGGGCTTTACGATCTTTAGAAATGTAATAATTCCTTTTTAAGAAGCCACTATTCCTTTTTAAGAAGCCACTATCTTGACAAAATGCACGAGTATGATCTGGTTAAGAGTTAAACTAGGACTTTGGTTTAACTCTGGCCACTCAAGAAGTAATATATTTTTTTTTTGATAAGTAATGGAAATTTTATAAAAAGTATAAGGCGCTCCTAAGTACACATGCAGTATACATAGGAAGCACCTAACTAGAATGAGCAAAACAAAAACCGAAACAAAACATCAAGAAAAACCCCCAAAACCTGAATAGCACTTTGACCCGACAATCACTCAAACTTGAAACCCACAAAATACCAAAAGCCCCCTGACCCAAAACCCACACGAAGCACTCAATGCTACAAAATGTGAGCCTTGCCTTTCCCACGCCTAGAGGGCGCGCCTAAAGTGCCATAGTTTATGGAGCATTCTAAGTTCAAAAGCTCCATTCTACCTATGGACTTGGAGAACGCCCCCTTTACCTCCCGAGGATGATCCTCTTCAATGGCTGTCAGAAGAGCCATAGTCTTATCAGCAACCCCCTCACACGAGACCCCCACCACAGGACAAACATCCTTATTGCAACCTAAAGCCCAATCCAAGGGAGTGGCAGGGGGAAATACACTCAGAAGGTAAGGAAAATTTGCTTCCTCCCCATCCCAAAAATCGCCTCCCTGATCCCTCACCACCAGCTCCAATGGCGGACCAAAACCAACCAGCCACTTTTGAGATTGAACCAATCCTATCAAACTAATATCCCCATCCTCCCCATCATCCCTCACAACCAGCGCCGACGACGAAGCCAGACTTGATTGGTTGATAAGACCTCCCTTATCCATCTCTACGCAAACTGCCGAAGGAGATTGATGAACTGACAATTTCTGGGAACACACCACACCTAGCTTAGACAAATAGCAACGAGCCAGCTTGAGAAACCTCCTCCAGAGAATACCCCTTGCCGGAAGGGTTTTTCAGACAACTGCACTCGCTATCGTCGGGTTGTGAATAATCTCCGACGAGGTCTTGGCTATGATCTCACTAAACGGCAAAGAGACCGGGTTTAGGCCGAAACCTAGAGGACCAGTTGGTGAAGTACTGATTATCGACATTGCCTCAGCGATCAAACTTTGATCCGTCTTTGCAAATCTACTGTCCTTCAGCTTTCGGTTGTAGAACTTAAGGGTTTAGGTGCCGGCGATATCGTAGACTCCGACCCACCCCAAGGTTTTGTTTATTTCTTTATTTTATTTTTTTTTAATTTCTTAATTTTAATCTTTTTTTTTTTTTAAGAAACTAAGGGTATTATAGGAACAAAATATGAAAAGTGGCCTTTTTGTCAGGCATTGGTTGTTTAATGGGTCAAACTGTACCACTTGACATTTCATGGGGCTCTTTTAAAAACGGTTGTTAGTTGATGAGTTTTTTTTTTTTAAATGTTTTTCCCCTCTTTTTTTCTTCAGTAATGAATTCTTTGGCTAGTTTCATGTTAAATATTGATGAACACATCCTTCAGGATCTCAATTTTAAACCAGAATTAGGAAGGAAGGAAGGAAGGAAGGAAGGGGGGGGGGATCGGTGCTATTGGATCCTATGTTGGCACCTTTTCTCCGGAACTATTTTTGCGCTATTATTAGTTTTAGAAAATGTGTGGTTCTACCCCTCTTAGTGCAAACAATTTATTAGCCTGAACTTTATCCGACCTGTGTGGAGGGAACACTTTGGACGGTGTTCTGGGGATCTGGATACCTTGGTTATGAAAAATAAAGTTCAAGAAAATATGCAAAATTGTGGAATAGTTAGAAATATAGCATTGCTTGTACCTATATCTTCTGCTGCAAGCACGCACATCAATGACAGATGGACATAATTGAGTTTTAAATGCCAGTCACTGCTGCATATGCCTTTGCTGTCATCCTATGTGTGCATTTCATCTTTTTTTACACCATCATTTTACTACATGGGGAAATGATATTTTAAATGCCAGTTACTGCTGCATATGCCTTTGCTGTCATCCTATGTCTGCATTTCATCTTTTTTTGCACCATCATTTTACTACATGGGGAAATGATTTCATATTTCTTGTTGAAATATTAAACTGATCATTAGAAGTCATTCAATGAAGCTGCTGCCAACAACATTAGATAGAGAACTGTTAACGTGTTGAGCACGAACTATATGATAGAATTCTAAAAAATGTCACTCTCTTTACTGCAGGCACTGCTGTGTGACCCCAACCCCAACTCTCCTGCAAATTCCAATGTGCAATTCAAGCTCATCCACGACATGCAGACCAACATCAAGAAGATTGTCAACCTTGACAACCTCGCCGTCAGCCACAACAAGCGCAACATCATCCAGCATGTATGTATTCTCAATTTTATTTGTTTTTTTAAGATATATTTTGTGGTTAATTCTATTATTTCCATGAATCAAAGATTGCACCTAGCAAGTCATTTTGTGGTTTATGACTATTGTGATGAAATTGATTGGCTGCCAAAAGTTTAGGGATTAGAATTTGCTTTGTAAAGCTAGATAAGCTTGTGAATTCCCAAGCGTTAATTGGATTGGGGGTAGTTGTCCATTATTTCCATTAAATGTTTTCATATGTGATTGATATACAAAACCTTTTTCTATGGAAAAATTAGAGAGTGCACAATATGGAGACAAATAATAATACGAAGGCCTAGAGGCCCTAGACTTGGGTTATTCAGATTTAGTTTACAATAATTGTAGATCAATTTCGAGAAGGTTTGTGCAAAGAGATTGCTGATACTGGAAGGTGTTGATGGTAGTTGATGTATATTTGTCATGGCCTATAAATCATCATCATGCTCTGAGTGCTAAAAAAAAAAAAAAATTATGTCTCTTTTACCATTGATGTGTATGTCTTTCTTACATTAAATATTTCTATCTTCATATGACTAGTTTGCATTTGTTGTTAGTGGAATCCACATGGCCACTGCATGCATGTGAACTAGCGATTAGGGTTTGGGGATCAAAGAGGATGAGTTGGAACTAAGTTGGCTACCGGCATGATTAGGCCTTGCAACAACCACGGTTAGGACCTTCTGCTAGGGGTTATTCCAGGTCAGGGGGCTCATCCCCTTCTTCCTTCTCAAGGTTGGTAGATTTGTTCTTCCTCGAGTGTCGTAGAGGTCAAACTCATTGGGTAGGATCTTAAGCTTTGTAATTTTTTTTAGAGGGGCTCCGAGGGTGGTGCGACCACCCCTATGGTTGTGCCAGGGTGGCCAGCCACCCGTAGAATGGTTGTTATTTTTTTTAGCAAAAAACACATTAGGTTTGCAGGAAAAAACAATTAATAGTTGTTTTTGGAAGACCCATTCCATTTCTCAAGGAATAGCTATTTTTTCTCATTTTTTAGAGGAATATGTATTTCTCTTCGTAGGGGAATAGCTATTCCCTTGGGAATTGCTTATTTCTAAGAAAGGTGTGCAACCAAACAAAAGAATTAGCTCAAAGTAAAAATTCGATACATTCACGTAGGGTTATGAACTTGGTGGGTTGTAGGTGAGTTTCTAGAGAAGCTCCGACAGGGACAAGAACTTGATGGGTTGGGGCAGTCTTGCACGGATTAGTTGGTGATGGGTTTCAAGAATCAAGCGATGTGGCTTGAACTGTTAGCCTGGGAAGGATTAGGCTGGTGATGGTTTTTTTTGGCTGAGTTTCTCTTTGAGCTCCACCTTCCGTATTGTTTATTTATTTATTTGTTTTTCATTTTAAATTTCAATTTATTTTAAAGAATTTTAAAAATATATATATTTTTATTTAATTACGGATATTTTGTCATTATGGGGAACATTGACAAATTTTGGTAGTTTGGGGGGACATCAACATAAATTAGAGTTTGGGGAGGGGAGGTGAGCATTTGAGAATATGGTGGTAGTTTGGAGGGAGATATGTAGACTTTTCCCTAAAATATATTTAGAATAGCTTAGAATTGATTTGTTTTGTGATTTAATTATGTGTTTAATGTCCGGGCTTTAGTTTTGAATCTGGCCTATCCAAGCCCTTTGTAGCAAACATATTTCAGTTTCGCTGCAACCATAACCTAATTGTCCTGTTTTTCTCTCCAATCACAACCAAATTTCTCAGTTCTTTGTTGCTTTTCAGGCAGCAAAGATGGTGTTGGCACAGCTAGGGGGGAGCATATCATGTGCTCTCCAGAAATGAGCAATGCGACCATAATCGATGAGAGGGTCCTCAACGAGTGCCTCAATGAGATCACGCGGGCTCTTCTTCAGTCTGATGTGCAATTCAAGCTCGTCTTGACATGCAGACCAACATCAAGAGATCGTCAACCTCGACGCCGGCCACAACAAGTGCAAGATCATCCAGCAAGTACGTATTCTCAATTTTTTGTTTTTCTATATTTTTGTTGTTATTCTATTGTTTTCGTGAATCAAAGATTGCACTTTGCTAGCCTAATACTTGCGGATGTGGTAACATTTCACATTTGTTTGTTTACGGATGATACTTTGTTTTTTGTGGGGCTAAGCCTGACCACCTTCGCGACCTTTGTTCTTTATTTTTATGCTTTGAAGCTACCTTTGGACTGAAGATCAACCTGGCCAAGTTAGAAATGGTCACTCGTGTGTATTGTTGAGAATGTGGATGGGTTGGCTTGCTTTTTGGGTTTTCGGGCTTCTTTCTTGCCTTTGGCTGAGTTTCTCTTGAGCTCCACCTTCCCGTATTGTTTATTTATTTATTTGTTTTTTCATTTTAAATTTCAATTTATTTTAAAGAATTTTTAAGAATATATATATTTTTATTTAATTACGGATATTTTTGTCATTATGGGGAACATTGACAAATTTTGGTAGTTTGGGGACATCAACGTAAATTAGAGTTTGGGGGAGGGGGAGGTGAGCATTTGAGAATATGGTGGTAGTTTGAGGGAGATATGTAGACTTTTCCCTAAAATATATTTAGAATAGCTTAGAATTGATTTGTTTTGTGATTTAATTATGTGTTTAATGTCCGGGCTTTAGTTTTGAATCTGGCCTATCCAAGCCCTTTGTAGCAAACATATTTCAGTTTCGCTGCAACCATAACCCTAATTGTCCTGTTTTTCTCTCCAATCACAACCAAATTTCTCAGTTCTTTGTTGCTTTTCAGGCAGCAAAGATGGTGTTGGCACAGCTAGGGGGGAGCATATCATGTGCTCTCCAGAAGATGAGCAATGCGACCATAATCGATGAGAGGGTCCTCAACGAGTGCCTCAATGAGATCACGCGGGCTCTTCTTCAGTCTGATGTGCAATTCAAGCTCGTCTGTGACATGCAGACCAACATCAAGAAGATCGTCAACCTCGACGCCGGCCACAACAAGTGCAAGATCATCCAGCAAGTACGTATTCTCAATTTTATTTGTTTTTCTATATGTTTTTGTGTTAATTCTATTGTTTTCGTGAATCAAAGATTGCATTTGCTAGCCTAATACTTTGCGGATGTGGTTAACATTTCACATTTGTTGTTTACGGATGATACTTTGTTTTTTGTGGGGCTAAGCCTGACCACCTTCGCGACCTTTGTTCTTTATTTTTATGCTTTGAAGCTACCTTTGGACTGAAGATCAACCTGGCCAAGTTAGAAATGGTCACTGTGGGTATTGTTGAGAATGTGGATGGGTTGGCTTGCTTTTTGGGTTTTCGGGCTTCTTTCTTGCCTTTGAAATATCTTGGTCTTCCGTTGAGAGCCTCCTTTAAGGCCAAGTCTGTTTGGGACAGAGCTATTGAAAAGATAGAACGTTATTTGGCTAGTTGGAAATTGATGTACTTGTCTAAGGCTGATAAGGCTACCCTTATAAAGAGCACACTCTCCAATTTGCCTACTTATGTCTTGTCCCTCTTCCCTCTTACTGCGAGTGTTGCACAATGTATTAAGAAGCTTTATCATGTTTTCTTATGGGGTGGTCTTGGTGAAGAGTTCAAATTTCATTTAATTAGCTAGTCCAAGGTTTGCTCCCCGTTCTCTGAGGGAGGGTTGGGCTTTCGGAATTTGTTGAAATTCAACCGTGCTCTTTTGTGGAAATGGCTTTGGTGTTATGGGCTTGAGAGAGAGGTGTGGTGGAGAGTTGTGGTGGACTCCAATTTTGGAAGCTTGTGAGGTGGGTGGTGTTCTAATGAGTCTGCTGGTTCATATGGGTTAGGGGTTTGAAAGGGGATTTATTCTAGTCATACTAGGTTTGATGTGGGAGATGGCGTCAATGTTAGATTTTGGCATGATTTGTGGTGTGGGGACAAGCGCTTAAGGAAGCATTTCTAGTCTTATATGGCATTGCCTGTGTACAGGATGCTTCAGTAGTGGCTCTCGTGGAGTATTCTGGTGACTCATTTCAGTGGAATGTGATCTTTGTTAGAGCGGTGTATGATTGGAAGGTGGATATCTTTGCCTCGTTCTTCAATCTGTTGTACTTGGTTAGAGTGAGACGGGATGGTATAGACAAGCTTTGGTGATCCCCCTCCAAAAAAGGATTGTTCAATGTTAGCTCCAACTATAGTATCCTTGCTGAAAACGAGGCCACTCCTTTCTCTTGGAAGAGTATTTGAAAGGCAAAGGTTCTCTTGAGGGTTGCCTTCTTCTCTTGATTGGCGGCTCTAGGGAAGATCCTTACTGTGGACAATTTCAGGAAACAGCATGTCATTGTGATTAATAGGTGTTGTATGTGCAAGAGGAATGGAAGTCCATGGATCATCTTCTTCTCCATTGTGAGGTCGCTTTCGCTTTATGGAATGCCTTTTTCAGTTGTTTTGGGCTGTCTTGTGTAATGCCTAGTAGTCTATTTGACTTGTTTGCTTGTTGGTGGACTGGTGAGAGAACTCCGAGTGCTGCTGTGTGAAAGATGGTGTGTTCCTATCTCTTGTGGTGTCTTTGAAAGGAAAGAAATAATAGAATTTTGAGGACCGTGAGAGATCGTCTGCGGAGCTTGAGTCTTTTTTCTCTTTTACTCTTTTAACTTGGACGGCTGCGTTGTAACTCCTTGGGAGCTTAGTTTTCATAATTTTCTTGTTTTTTTCTCTCCTCCTACTTAGGTGTTTTCTCCTGTATACTCCCTGTGTACTTGAGTAGCGCTTTTTACTTTTAATGATAATTTGAATTATTTAATAAAAAAAAAAAATCCCTTTGTAAATCATTTTGCGGTTTATGACTATTGTGATGAAATGGATTGGCTGCCATAAGTTTAGGGATTAGAATTTGCTCTGGAAAGCTAGATAACCTTGTGAATTATCAAGCATTAATTGGATTGGGGGTAGTTGTCCATGATTTCTATTAAGTTTTTGGAAAATTAGAGAGTGCCCGATATGGTGACAGATATTAATACAAGGCCTAGAGGCCCTAGACTTCGGTTTTTATGATTTAGTTTACATAATTCTGGATCAATTTCGACAAGGTTTGCGTAATGAGATTGCTGATGGTGGAAGGTGTTGATGGTAGTTAATACATATCTGCCAAGGCCTATATCATCATTGTGCTTTGAGTGCTGAAAAGCAAAATATTATGTATGTCTCTTCTACATTACATACTTCTATCTTCATATGACTAGTTTGCATTTATTTTTAGAAACTAAATATGCAACTAAGCTAGTCCTTTGTGTTGGGGGCTATACAAGCTCTTGGTATCTGCTGGTGCTTTTATGTGAGGGTTGCTTTTACTGTAGGCTATATTTAATGAACTCTGCAAAATGTTGGATCCTGGGAAGCCTTCTTTCACTCCAAAGAAAGGGAAGACAAGTGTTGTTATGCTTGTAGGTTTACAAGGTACGTTATTTATCAGATTGTTTTAATGCTTATTGGATCAATGAGATTGTCACATACAATCTCACACATATGATCAATGAGATTGTTCTTTGGGAAGTTGAAATGTGAACTATCTGCGTATTATGCATGCTGTTGATACATGAGATCAAAAGTATTTTGTACTTTTTAATTTATTTGGAAGTTTGCAGTATCAGTTTTCTTATGTACCTCTATTTGTTTGTAAAAAAAATTCAGGGTCGGGGAAAACCACTACATGTACAAAGTACGCATATTATTATCAGAAAAAGGGCTGGAGGCCTGCCCTCGTCTGTGCAGATACGTTAAGAGCTGGTGCTTTTGATCAGTTGAAGCAGAATGCAACTAAGGCTAAGATTCCATTTTATGGAAGGTACTTCTTCTACATTCTATTGGTTGTCATTGAAGTGTAGAGATAAATGTATGAAGATTAGTGTGAAGATTTGTGTTACAAGGATAAGAGGAAGGAAAAGGGGAAGCAAATGAAAGTAAATGTTAGCCCATGACCACACAATTTATCTTAACAAAATATTGTAGAGACAACAATAATGGAGGCATAAGAAAACAATTATAATGGTTCTATAGCAGTGGCACAAACAATTGCAACTCTCTCTCTCTCTTAACTCGTGTAAGGGGTATTAGTATTTTTGTAATTATCTATTTTTTGTTTGGTATTGAACATATGATATCTAATGCAGGCAAGCAATAAGCCAGCTTCATTTAATTTAGCCTCTGTATGTTTCTACGTTAAATGTGTTTTGGAAAAAGTTTTCTCCATTTTCAAGTGTTTGGTTGATGTATGAAAATTTGTTTAGTCTAAATAGGAAAATTTGATTATTTGAGATGATTTTATGAGTCAACAGAAATCATCCCAAAATGGCGTAAGATGGCTTACGTATCTGAGAAACATAAACTATATTCCAGAGACACTCTTTGCACCGTGCCATCCTTCAAACCCCCCACTGGATGGTGACATTTTGGGGTTGGCAAAGTTTAGGTCGGTATGGACAACTGTGCAGATGGTGTCTAAAAGATTGGCGGTAAGGCGGATTGAGTGAGGTTGAAGGCAAGCTTCTTGGACATGGCAGAGGTTTGAAGCCCCAATTGCAAAACCCACTTCCAATTTATGGGTTTTGGAAGCATGATAAATTGATGCTTGGGTTTGATTGGATCCTGATTTTGGGTATTTTTTGTTGATAGTTTTGTTGGCTGGTGATTTTGGCGTGGTGGCAACTAAGGTTGTTTGGGCAGATGGGTATGGCGGAGATGTGGGCCTTGTGGCTGTTCGGGGAGTTTGCCGGTGGGTGGCGCACACACACACACACACACAAGATTCAGATGTTTTTTTAGTTTTAGAAAATCTAAATATGGGTTGTACTTGTGATCCATCGGTCTTTATATGCTGTTAAATTCTGTTTGTGGGTTTAATAACTTGAGCTTATTACTCAAAGCCCATAGAGTCCTAGTCCTAGTCCTTGAAGGACAACAAATTTTTGAATATGGATGATAGCCTGATTGTTGAGGCAGTGTCGGTTTTTAGTGCTCTGACTGTCATGCCTATTGGTTTAGGTAGCTCTTCTGCTGTGGTTCATCCTCAGAGTCCTCCTGTAGTGCTAGGCTTGGACTGCTCCCAGGCCTCGCGGAGTGCTCAGCCGCCTCGTGCAGCTGACAAGGAGACAGGCTTGCTTCAATCCCAGAAGTGGCCAGTTGGATTTGGTTTTGGTTTGTCTTTGGAGATGGCGGTGTGGGATAGGGAGGATGAATTTACCGTATCCTTCGGTGTTTTTCTCCCTGCGGCTCGCTTGAATTGGGCTTTGGCGGGGGATTTGTTTGAGAAGTTCGAAACTAAAGTTGATCTCCATCGGAAGGTAAAGGGTAGAAGGGAGCTTCTAAATTTAGAATGCTCCCTTAACTATGATTCTAAAGGAGCATCCTATACGCGTGGCAAAGGTAAGGCTCACGCTTTCTAGCATTGAGTGCTTCGTGTGGGATTTGGGCTTTGGGTGTTTTGAGGATTTTGGGTTTGAGGTCTTTTCGGGTTGTGTGGGTTTTTCCTGTTGTTTTGTTTGAGTTTTTCTTTTGCTCGTTTTTGTTAGGAGCTTTTTGTGTATACTGCCTATGTAATTAGTGGTACCTTACGTTTTTTTAAATAAAGTTTGCATTACTTATAAAAAAGAAAGAGGTTTAGGCTTACATTTATATATATAATGCATTTCAATGTAATAGAGATCAAGTTTATGAAAATCTTGCAGCAATTATGCTTAAGGTTTGTGTGATCTAACCTTCTCTTAGGAAACCCTAGATTTGAGGGTGTGGTGGCGGGTTCAAGACCCATCGAGTGCATGTGTAATTTACAAATAAAAGATAATATCGAGTTGCTCAGAAGTGATTTTACTCATGAATGCCCAAAGAAGAACTTTAATTTGAATATGTGGCAAACTAATATTAACTTTCCCACAATCATTTTGTTATGAAAATGTCATCTCTAGGGTTTATCTGGAAAGCATGACCTGAATGACCAAAGGAAGGTCCGTGGAAACGACACACTAAACTGGATTTGATTGCTTTTGATCAGAGCAAATATTATGAGTAGGATGATGGACATATAGTTAAGCACTTGTTGAAGAATATAATAGATGCATCTAAGTGATTACTGGTATTATGAATTGGGACTTCGTCAGCTATGACACTGCAATTGTGTGTGTAGAGCATGTCCTCCACCAAAGAGAGAAAGATAATATCTATCTTGTGATCTCCCCTTTTTTTTTGGTTATCTTTATTAGTTTTGCTTAGTGTTATAATCATTATTCTAATTGATGCTTTTATCAATCACATGTCATCAGATAATGTATTCTTCAGTATTCAACTAATAATTTGGATTTTCAACCCTACAGTTATACAGAGTCCGACCCTGTGAAAATTGCAGTAGAAGGTGTGGAAAGGTACAAGAAAGAAAATTGTGATCTAATAATTGTTGATACCAGTGGGCGTCACAAACAAGAAGCTGCTCTTTTTGAAGAAATGCGTCAAGTTTCTGAAGCAACGGTATTTTTCTAGCGTCGCTTTGTACCTCTCAGTTTGTAGTTTATTGGCAATAATTGCTAAAAATATTTCTTTGCATCTTGCAGAAACCAGATCTTGTTATATTTGTTATGGATAGCAGTGTTGGTCAGGCTGCATTTGATCAAGCTCAAGCTTTCAAGCAGTGTGTTTCAGTTGGAGCTGTAATTGTTACCAAATTGGATGGGCATGCAAAGGGAGGTGGTGCTCTTAGTGCGTAAGTTTTATTGCAACAATTGCAGCCTACAATGTCATGTTTTTAGTTGGATCTAAATGTAATATTGACGCTTCCATAAATGTGTTTTCTGAAGCTTTATTCTTTTGTGCAACACAGTCACCCCATTTTCTTCCTTTCCGTCCTTCCCGAATACCAATGAAGGTTCGCTGCCCTCCCACAACATACACCGACCGCTCCAAAACTTTCCATCGCTATTCTTTCGCCTATGGGCAATATAAAAAACGTCCCATATCTGAATGAATGCCCTACAAAAATCTCTTGAATTGTCTCCCCTTATCAACTCCTCCACTGTCAATCTCAGCCACATCACGCTCTGTTTGCCCAATATCACCACTCGATAGGTTCCTCTACTTCTCAGCAAAATGAAAACGAAGACCTCCTTTCCTGTCTTCATAATGGAGCTCAAATGATTTTATTTCGATGTAGAGGAACCCAAATAACCCATCATTAATGACACTGCAAAATTGAAGAAGACCGATGACTTTCTCTATCAAGCGGGTCCTCACACGTTCATGCACCACCTACTTTCTCAACTATCTCCTCTCAAGATACGGAATAATCAACAAAAAATACATTGGGAGTCTATTGCCACAAAGTCTGTCTATCTTTGAAAAAATATTAGCCAAGTTGGGCTTTTAGAGAGCTGTGGTGAGACAGAAGATGGCCATTTGTTCATTGTGATGTTGATAGAGGGCTTTGGTCGCTTGTTTTTTGTTTGGAATGTTGGTGAGGATTTTTTTTTTTAAATTTTTTTTGTAAGTAAAAGAGTTATGTATGTGAAGTGCAATTCCACTATACCTTATCTGTGGTCTATTTGATGTGAGTATAGCAGTTGGACATTTGAATGTGTCAGGTCTATTTGGTGCTAGTATAGCAGTTGGACATTTAAATGTGTCAGGTCTACTTGGTGCAAGTATAACAGTTGGACATTCAAATGTGTCAAGCTTCAACAGAAAAGTATCAAGATGGTGATTCTGAGATCACGCTTTGAGGAGATGTCTATGTTGGGCTGCTATTCCTTTATTTTTTGAATACTTCAAATTTTAGAACTTTGATTTTTCCCTCGGTGTTATGATTTATACTTCAAATGCCCCTTTCTTCTTGATATTGTTTGAATATTCAATACAAACCTTGGGTCCTCCTTTGATTCAATTTTCTATGAAAATAGAAACTTCTTCCTCATTTTGAATATTTGATAGAGGCAATTTAAAGTGTAATTTTTTTTTCCTTTGTTTACTTTGACAAGTAATATTGTGCCACTTTGTTTGTGTAGTGTTGCTGCAACGAAGAGTCCTGTCATATTCATTGGGACTGGAGAGCACATGGACGAGTTTGAAGTTTTTGATGTTAAACCATTTGTCAACCGTCTCTTAGGTATGCCTTGATTTTTTATGGTTCTAATTAGATTTCTTATGAATGTTTGAAGTATTTACATGTTGATTATCTTTCCAACTAGGCATGGGCGACTGGTCTGGATTTATGGACAAAATTCATGAAGTTGTTCCTATACGTCAGCAGCCTGAGCTTCTGCAAAATCTTTCAGAAGGAAACTTTACATTAAGAATTATGTATGAGCAACTGCAGAACATTAGCCAGGTTATTACTTGACTTATTCTATTTTACTGAAGCCTTGTTAACAAATATGTGCCTTTCACTTTATTGTGCTTCCTCAGTTGTTGTAGCAGCATATGCGAGAAATAATGGGTGGGCACGTAGTTGCTGTGTTAAGGCAACTAATGGAGCAATATTAATTATTGACTAACTACGTTTTACATTCATGCGTTTGTGGGGAAAAAAGTGTGTTTGACCTTTGCAGATAGCTTGTCATGAGATTTTTTCTTCTGATCGATTTGGTGTGAGACATTGTTTTACTTACTCTTGCAAATGCTGCGGATATGTTTTTTGTTGTATTATATTGTGTATCAACCTTAATTGTGAATTATTAGCAACATGTTAAGAATTATGGACAGACCATTATTGACTATGACGGTGTGGTCATTAATCTTATAAATCTATTTGAAAGGCAATAAGTGATGCTACTATGCTTGAGTTGTGTCGTGTTGAAGTTGTTGACTGAAGCGTGTTTGTGTTTGTGTTTACGCTTTTGATTCATCATCTAAGGGGTTGCTTCTTCATGCCTGACAGACTTGGTTTGTGTAGGTTTTTGCAATGCTTCCTGGAATTAGTATCAAGTTGGTGCCAGAAGGCCGTGAAAAGGAAAGTTCGGAGAAGATCGAGCGTTACATGACCATGATGGACTCAATGACAACAGTAGGTAAATCAAGGCAATTTTATGTGGTTTTGCTATGCATCTGGCAACGGTTTATGCCATTGATTCTATAGGTATCGAATTCATTTTTCTAATCCTAATAGGTAACTGTTAAAATGTTGCAGAGTTGGATAGTACCAATCCAAAGCAGCTCATCAATGAGTCTCGTATGATGCTGATAGGACAATTTTCTGGTTGTGATGTTGGAGAAGTGAAGGAGATGTTGGAAAGCTACGAGCGCCTTGGTAAAGTATGGACCAAAATGAAAAGGCTTAGGATTTCCAAGAAGGGTGAAATGAGTGTCCTATCACGAAATATGAATGCAAGCAAAATGAAAGGGATTAAGATTCCCAAGAAGGGTGAAATGAGTGCCCTATCACGAATTATGAATGCACAGCACATGAGCAAAGTCCTTCCCCCCACATATGCTGAAGCAGATTGGGGGCATGGGTGGCTTACAAAGGTTGATTTTTTATTTTTTATTTTGTATTTTTTGATGTGGAAAAGGGGAAAGGGGAAAGGAGAAAGGAATCCTTGATCTTGTGGCGTGTACTCTTAACTGACCATAATGGTAGTGGACCTATGATCCGTTAAACAAGTTACTGATTTCCTTAAGAAATTGTGGTGGACAGAAGAGTATACTCCTCGGAGGACCTGCACCTACTTGCATGACATTCTTCTGACCAAAGATAAAACTTACAGCACTAAAGAGGTGGACAGAAGGGCTTTGAAAGTGGACACTTGATTATTTCCCCTCGCAACATAGAAAGTTTTTGAGCATTGCAAATGGATGAGGTTTGGACAAAGTTGCTTGACTTAATTTATTTGTGAAAACAATACGATACAAGAATCTTATTATCTGAAATTCCCAGGCCAAAAACAAAATCAAATCACAAAACAAATCAATTTTAAGCTGTTCTAAAATATATTTTATTATCTAAAATTCCCAGGCTAAAAACGGATTCGAATTACAAAACAAATAAATCACCCACAAACTACCAAATAGAGATGAAAAATCATATTTGAAGATGCAAATCATTGGTGGAATTCCCAAAATACATGTGGGTGGAACTCCTAACAAAAATCACAATATTTTCTTGATTGTTTATCTCCTTGTATTTTGGCCAGGTGAAATAAAAATACATATAATTTTAGTTTTAATATAGGTATTAAAATTTATTTACTGATTTTATATTAAGAACAGCTTAAAATTGAAATGTTTTGTGATTTTTTGTTTATTCAATAAGGGGAAAAGAGAGAAGGAAATTACACTAGTGGGTCTTTCCAACTATTAATCTAACATAAGAAAGTAATGGACAAGTGATGGGAATGCTTCCAAAAATTCTATTGGAAGTTGGAAGCGATTCGAATGTGGAAACATTGGAGCTACAGTTGAATATCTTCAATGATCGGAGCAAAGTTCCAATCAGAAAAGGAATTTGCACTGTTGATGGCCATGTCAATAACGAGTGAGTCTGCTTAAGACATATGGATTTGCAGCCAAATGAGAAAGCTAGATTGATTGCCAAGAAGGCAACGTGAGCTTTTCCAACATTAACATCCACCAAAGAATGTCTATTAGAGAAGAGTTATGCCAAGCCACCATGTGGGATCTCGTTGTAGTTGTTATCTATGTACTGTACTGACACCTGTTTTGAGGATGCGCAAGCTTACAAAGAACGTGATTGTACTGTTCATCGAACGTTTGATGGTATTTATTAAACGTTTGATGGTTGTCTTTTTTTCTGAAAATATTATTTTAATGCTTTATAAAATAAGTGGGTATTTTTTTTTTAATTGAAATCTTTGTCAAATATTTTGAAAAATTCTTTTTAAATATTTTGGGGCATTACACATATACTATAGCCTTTTGGCAAAATATTGACTAACACTTAATATCCTTAGAATTTGTTCATTCACTATTATACAATACATTATTATGTTCTCATGATTTGCAATTATGTTACAAATAGAGTATGGGTCGGAAGGAATTGTTTCTACAAGAGGCGATTTGTATACTTATAGTATTTTGCTGATGGAAACTTTTATAAGAAAGAAACCTACTGATGACATGTTTGCTGGAGAAATGTGCTTGAAGAGTTGGGTAGTGGAATCATCACCACTTTTAGTAACTAAAGTGGTCGATGCCAATTTGATGAGAACCGAAAGAGATTATGCTTCTATGTAGAATTGTACATCTTTCATAATGGGATTGACTTTACAGTGTTGTCTTGAGTTACATGAGCGAAGGATTAATGCAAAAAATATTTTAATCACGCTCAACAAGATCAAATTGAAGTTTCTACAAGATACTAAGGAAGCTAGTTATATGTGAACATCAGGTTTGTTTATAGCTCCTTCATGTTTGTTTATAACTCCTTCATGTTTGTGCTTTTTAAATAATATAACAGTCTTCAGACTCCACTAAAGAGATTTGTTTATAGTCATTGCTTTGTTTTGATAGATAATAATTAATAGATAATAAAAATCATGATTAACTTTGCTCTCGGGACACAAATGATAGCAATTGTGGGATTGTGCTTCCAGATATATCCTAGTATATAGATATTGCTTGTAGGAGTTCCAGATGAATAATTAATAATTTATGTTAGGCTAACATCCACTTCAAGGACTTCGTATATATAACTTCGTTGTTTCATCATTGTGGACCTAGCTTGAGGCATAATTTATGTTAGGCTAACATCCACTTCAAGTTTTATGTTGCTTGAGGCATATACTTTAAGCTTTTCATTAATATATATCAAAATACTAATCTTGAATAGCTTTGGGAATTTGGGAATTCACTAGACCAACTGGCCGGGTTCAAGATTAATATTTAGACAATTATAATTAATAAAAATATAATTACATCAAATTACGTTCCGTGATTTTTTTTTAAAAAAAAGAAATGCAAATAATTAAAGAACAGTGACATAAAGGAAAGATTTCTCCATATATGATCCTGCTCTAACCACTTGATTTTTTTTTTTACAAAAGTAATTACATCATATGATATTTTAAAAAATCAATGAATATATATATTATGTGCGAATAAAATATGATATTTAGCTGTCTTTTCTTTATTTTCTCCGTTTTGCCATTATCATGCTATGTTATTTTGTATTGCTTTTCTGTTTCATGCATGGATTTGATCAATGTCATTATTCTCTTCTTCTCAAACTATTTCTGCAGAAGTTTTTTTTTTTTTTTTTTTTTTTTTTATAATCAAATAAGGGAAAACAGGGAAACTATTTCTGCAGAAGTTAGTTGTTCCTTGAGGCTTAATTCCTTCCAAGAAATTTGGTTATGTTTTTCATATTGTATTAAATAAGTCAGCTTGAAATTTCTCAAGATACTCTGTATTGGGAAATTCCAAAGACCCTCAACTATTTGGCAACTTGTGAGCGATGCAAAATTCAAAGTAGAGCCGAATTCACTTGCTTGATGTTTAATTTGGAGTTTTGAAAGTATAGAACTTTCAAAGTAGAAACCCAAGACATGCGTCAACTTCGTCGTTAGAATCTTGTAATAATGTGTATAGCATTGGAATATCTCCATCGATCATGGCTTTTTTAAAACCCAGGTGCACGCCATTCTTAAGCCAATTAGTTTAGCTAAAGCGAATTAACCTCTTAGATTATACTACTTCAAATAATAATAATAATAATAATAATAATAATAAAAATTTCAGATAGTCCCTTGAACTTTCGGCCCTTTTAACATGTTCCCTAATTTTTAAAAACTCTTACTTTAATATTCTAAACTTCTAATGTCTATCATTTACCCCCTCTATTAGGATTTTCCTTTAAATCTTAAAGGAGAGGTGCCGAAATTTTCAAAATACCTATCATTTTTTAGGAAAAAAAGACAAAAAAGTTGCAAGGATTTAGGCGTTGGTTAGAATTTAATGGAATTAAGAAAAATACCTACGAATCTTTGAGATTTTTTTTTATAATTTTTTTTTTAAAAAAAAAAATACAAAAGGTATTTTGAAATCTTGATAGAATTTAACGGAAAATCCTAACGGAAAAAAGTAAGTGATTGACATTAGAAGTTCAAAGTATCAAAATGAGAGTTTTTAAAGATTGTAGGGCATGTCAAAAGAGCTAAAAGTTCAGGGGGCTATCCGAAATTTTTCCTTGAGAAAAAATAAAAGAAAAAAAAGTTGGTCTCAAACAGAAAGCATTTCGAAAATACACAGATTAAAAAAAAAAAAAGCGCTTGGAATGTTCCAGCTCATACTTCCAAATCGTTTGGTGGAATATAATAAGTCTAACGACGGGTACCACCGTGAACGTTTAATAAAAGAGAAACGATTTTATCATACAGGGACTCAATCATTGATACTCGAAAATTTTGTGCAACAGAGTCTACAATATTATATATTGATGGAATTTAAAAGTATCGATGTTTATTTTTTGTGAGAATAAAATTTGATCTTCAGTGTCAGTCCTAAAATTTTTTTCTTTTCTTTATCTTCGCTTAAAAACTTTAAAAAAGTATGTCTCACATATGCTCAAATAACACGTAACAATTTAATGGATCGGTTGAAAGGAAGGAAGGACTTCATTTATTCATTCAAACACACACTTATTCTTGAACAAAAAAAAAAACGCACACTTATTCTAGAAGAAGGACTATTACAAATTTTGAAAATTTGTTGACCTACCTGTTTATGTATTTTTTATCCAGTTTAGTGTCTTTTTATAATTGCTTCTGTAGTAGGGTTTTGTATGCGCGTTTTGACGATTTTCTTGTACTGTTTCTTGAAAATAATGAAACTTTGCCTTAATCCAGTAAACATAGCCCTTAAGAGTGAATCACTTAAATTTCTGTGTATTGTAATTATTTTATTTTTTGTTTTCTTTCTGTTTTGCTTTTCATGGATTCTGAGAAATTAATAGAATTTTCAAAAAAGAAGTTGAGCAAGCAACTCATAGTGAGAGTTTTGCCATGGTATACTATTAGATGGAACGATTGTTGCCGTCAAGGTTTTCAAATTTGGAACGTCAAGGACCATTCGATCGGAAGTTTGAAAGAAGAAAGCCAAGAAATATTGCTGGACTTATCTCCCTTTCGCCATGACAACTAAGGTTTTCAAATTTTAACCCTGGTGATAAAAATTCTCACAACAATTTCCAAATGTCCTAATTGAAACATCGCATTGTAATATCTCCATCATGCCTGTTCTACACTGTGGTGCACGTCATTTAAAGCCAGATGAAGACAATGGGTGTTTTATCGGTGTATTAACACCTTTCTCACTATCTTCCAATATATATATTATAAAAAAAAAAGAAAAAAAATCTTTCTCACCATCCAAGAGTGCTTCACATAACCACACGACCTGCAAAAGTGATCTAGGCGTGTGTAGGCTAGGTGGCATCGGCAAGAGGGTGCCTCCTCGGTGAAATGGATTAATTAATGTGAGGAGTACTCACTACAAATAAATAAAAAAAAAAAGGAAAAGTCCACATACCCCCCTCAAACTACCACGCAATGACAATGCTCCCCCCCAAACTTTCACATTGTGACAGATGTCCCCCCCACAACTACCAATACAGAATGACAATTCCCCCCCAATGGCAATAAAAAAGACAAAAATAACCTTACATATTTTCAATAACACCAAAACCATTTTATTCTAGGTTTTTAAAAGTAATTTTTAAAACGAAAGATCTTTATAATTTTTTTAAAATGTGAATCTTGATTAATTGGCTTAGAGTTTTATTTTTTATAAAAAAAAATCTGCCAATTTTTTTTTTAGTTTTAGTTTTTTTCTAATTCTTATGAATTCGAAAAAATAATAATAATATTTTTTAAAAAAAAATTATATTTTTTAAACGAAAATTTATAATTTTTTTTATTCTTGAATTTGTCCAATTGGTTTGTATGTTTTAATTTTTAAAAATTAATTGTTTTGGTTTTTTTTTTTATTTTTATTTTTGCTTTAGTCTTTCCAGCCCTTATAATGTAGGTTTTTTTTAAAAAAAAAAATTTTAGTTTAGTTTTTTTAAATAAATTTTATTTTTTATTTTATAAGGGTATTTTAGTCCTTAGGGGGACAGTGCTCATTTGTTGTTAGTCTTGGGGGATATTGTCACAATTAAAGTTTGGGGGGACATTGCAATTGGGTGTAGTCTTGAGGGGTTATGGACTTTCCCAAAAAAAAATCTATGCCGACACTATTTTTTTCAATGCTTGTGCAAGATGCGCTGAAAAAATAGTGCCGATAATACAAAAAAAGGTTGATATTTTATTATAAACACCGACAAATAACGTCGGTATAGTGTTTATTTTTTATAGTGATATTAATGCTATACTTAAGACTTTTATCTTATTTTATTCTTTTTTTCAAATATAATGCGGCTGTGAAATGATAAAAAGGAAATAAAAGCCACATCATTATATGTACGGAAGAATATTATATTATATTATATTTTTGGATCGTAGATAGTGGAGTTGCTTTGTTTTTCTGGGAAGATAGTGGAGATATATATATAGTTTATGGTCACATTTATATGAAGTCATAAAACAAAGTATATGGCCGAAAGATATAGGCAACTGGGGGCCGCCAGAAATCATTTCAACCAGAAAAAAGAAAAAGTTGTAAAGATCAGCTCATCATCAAGCATCCAATTAAGCACGCTCGATCATTTGAGTAACTCCATCATGTAACATATATATTAAACATGTGATAGGGTATCAAGAAATTTAATTTAGAGTATGTTTCAATCCCGATCAAATTAACATGCCGTTACTCAGAATTCTCATACTTTGGCAGCACATTTTCATGGTATATATACGTAGTCTTATGGTAGTACGAGGAAAGATAAACAAACCAGTAAGCATTATTAAGTTTATGCAAAATCAACCCCGCTATTACAAGCTCTCGAATGAAGCCGTATAGACCGCCTAAAAATTAAACCTACTATTGATCAAGGGTTGTACATGTTGGATGATAGGAATTTAAGGGTTTTTATCTATTAAAAATAATAAAATATAGAGATTAAAAGGATAAATCGAACGCTTTAAATAAATTGAATCTACTATGGATCAGTTTGAGGGGATCAACCTTCAATTGTTGAATAAAGCAATTCATATTTTATTGATTGATTTGTCATACGGCATCTATATACGCCGAATTCATAAAATAAAGGACTTATTTAGGTAATAAAATCTAGAGTTTAGCCTATTAGGAAAATAGCCTATTAAATACAATCAAATATACTAATAAAACTTATTAAGAAAATAGAATATAGGGAAAAATCATATTTAGTCCCTAAGTTTTTATATAATTTGAATTTAGTTCTTTAATTTCTAATTTTAAGAGTATGGTCCCTAAGTTTTGCCCAAATTTTAAATAGGTCCTTCTATCACTTTTTCATTAAAATGAATGGTTTGTCATATATCACTTGTGTCTCAATTCACATGCTAGCGTTCATATCAACACTTAATATCAATATTATATCATTAAGCGCCAATTCATCCATAAAAAATTAAAAAATTAAAAAAATTAAAAAACAAAAAAACAAAAACAAAATACCCAACTTCAAAAATAAAAACTATATTCTCNAGGTCCTTCTATCACTTTTTCATTAAAATGAATGGTTTGTCATATATCACTTGTGTCTCAATTCACATGCTAGCGTTCATATCAACACTTAATATCAATATTATATCATTAAGCGCCAATTCATCCATAAAAAATTAAAAAATTAAAAAAATTAAAAAACAAAAAAACAAAAACAAAATACCCAACTTCAAAAATAAAAACTATATTCTCTGTCATATTAATCTTCTAGATTTGTAGCATTAAATAAATAGCCATTAACTTTGTCATTGATATAGATATTGACGTGTCAAATGGGACACACGTAACAAATAAAAAATCGTTAATTTTGACGGTAAAATGATAGAGGGACCAATTTTAAAACTTGAGTAACACTTAAGGATCTTATTCTTAAAATTGAAAACCTAAGGACTAAATTCAAATCAGATGAAAACCTAGGAATTAAATATGATTTTTCCCTAGAATATAAGGTTTTAATTAACACTCTGGTATTGAAAAAATATGATGTTCACTGTACGAAAATTATCTTAACTTCAAAATTAAGACAATTTTACTCCTCATATTTACCCTTTCGACTCTCTAAATTTCATCTGAAATGAAAAGATCCTTCTCAATGGAATTATCCCATGAATACATTTTCGTGGAAGAAACCAGCGACTGGTGATTGCTTTTTTTTCCAGGTGAAATGACTAATTAATTAGGTGGATTGTTAAAATTGCATATCATTGATCTTGAATTTAGCTATGGATACCACACGTTTCAAAGAAGAAAGCCAATAAATGCATTCAATTTGTCATTACAAATTGACAATCTTGTCAAAGTCATGATCTACTCCACTAATGGGAGTTTGGAAAAAGTTGTTGTACTCCACTAATTAATGTCGTTGAGAGATTGGACACCACCATTGACATTTACTTGGAATGTCTTAGGATACTCTAATTCTACGCCGCTTAATGGGTTGTACAGGTTGGATTTGAGCAGGTGGGGGTGCTCTTGGACAAAAATTATCTCAATTTTAAGTAAAATGTAAGGAACAATTTTATGATCAAGATTTTAATTTATTTTATTTAATAGTGACTATAATGACATAATAATATATTTATCATAGGACATATTTTCACTGTTAAATAATACAAACTAGAATCTTAACCATAAAATGGCTTTAAATTCTATTATGATTGTTCGGTGGATTGCAAAGAATATGATATGATGTGTCGGCATCTTTTTATCTTTTTCTTTTTTTTAAAAAAAAAAGATATGACGTGTCGGTATCTCCACCCTCGGTTGGTTGGTGATTGTAGGCCCTACAAGGAACAAGGTTTGGTTTGATTGGCAGCCAGGCCTTGTATACTTTATTAGGGCCACCATAACGACATAGAGTTTTGACACAATTTGCACATTGTGGCCTAGTGAATGAGCGAAGAGGGTTTCCTAGGGGGCGGGTACTGTGGCCAGGCGGCTGGCCCTTGGCAATTCTCGAGTGGCAATAAATTGGGAGCAGAAAAGTCAATGACGTCAACCCCCAAACCATTCCACCCTTTTTTTTCCCAAAGCCCATTATATATAAGTCTCACTTGAACTCACACTAATCCCCAGTACTTCAACCAACATACATACTCATGGAGAGAGCTTGTTTCCCATTTCCTCTTTTAATGGCACTTCTTATGTTACAATTTTACTTGGCAAGGCTAGTTATTGCAACTGTTCCCAACATTACTACCGATCAATCTGCTCTTCTTGCTTTAAAAGCTCAAATTTCTTATGATCCTCGCAATGTTTTGACCAATAACTGGTCCACCAGCACTTCTGTTTGTAATTGGATTGGTATCACTTGTGGTTTCCGCCATCATCGAGTCAAAACCTTGGACCTTTCTTATATTGGTCTCGTAGGTATCATTCCTCCACAGGTAGGAAACCTTTCATTTCTTGTTAGTCTAAATATCGAAAACAATAGTTTTCACGGATCTCTACCCAACGAGTTGGCTTATCTTTACCGGTTGAAAGTAATTAATCTTAGTTATAACCAACTTTCGGGCTTCATTCCATCCTCCATTTTCAACATAAACAACTTGCAAGGAATTTATCTCAGCAATAACATGCTTTCTGGTATGATGCCTTCCATTATTTCCATATCATCACTGCAAGTCATTGACCTAAGAGGTAATAAGCTTTCTGGTCCACTACCTATTGATACGTTTGATAATCTTCCCAACTTGTATTGGCTTCGACTATCTTATAATCAATTTTATGGCCAGCTTTCATCCACTTTGTTCAACTGCAAACAACTGCAATATTTATCATTGTCGAATAATAATTTCACTGGAAGTGTACCTTTAGAAATTGGAAACTTAATTATGCTCATAGAGTTATACCTTTACGGCAACAACTTTGAAGGTACGTTTAATCTTGCTTTAATTGATTCATGATTAATATATGTCAACATATTTGCCTTTTATTGTAGATCTCCAATGCTATCTTTCAATTGAAAGTACGTACAAATAATTTGTCCAAAGCATACAAGAAAACAAAAGGATTTAAACAATTCTGAAAAAAAAAAAAAATCTAATGGATAGTAATCTAATTGTTTATTGCTTTTAGGGTGTAAATGACTCGTTGGCTTGGAAGACATGGTTGCACATGTCAGAGCAAATAAGTCTACAATACTAATGAATACCTTTGCTAGAATCGGGTATGTGAATCTGGGCTATGTTACTTACTTTTTTAAAAAAATCACATCTGATCTTCAAGTCCTTATTCATAGTCCAAATTAATTTGGTTGGATTCATTTCAATAATTTGGGAATTACTTACCTTCATGGAAATTGTATTATCTCATAAGTCCATACTTTAGTGTAGCAATTTTTCTTTTTCCAAATGATGGGAACGGTTATACTTAATTATTTAAAATAAAAATGAAACATAAAGTATAGGTTGAAGAAAAAAGTGATTTATTATGTTGGAAGCCTTGTGTGTCAAATTGTCATTGTTCTGTATTCTATGAGATTATTAGATTTAACAATGATTATGTTGACTAATATAACGATGACTATAAATGGGTAGGATGGGTGAGAAGGAACAATATCCACAAGAGGTAATGTTTATCAAATGGAATTATGTTCACAGGTTGTCTCATAATTGGCAAATGTTGTGATAACTCTTCTCCTCAATTGCTTTTTAGGTTGTCTCATCTTTACCCGTTGCAACACTTATCATTTAGATTCAATAACTTCAGCAGAAAAATCCCATCATGCATGGATGAGATTGTTACCCAAAATTCAAAAATTTGTCTCTAAATGGATACACATCTCTATCTAAAATATCTTTATTGGAAATAACATATACCTTCCTCCATCTTTAACATACCCACCTTGTGAGAAATTTATCTAACAACAAATAGGATTTTTGGCCGATGCCTTCCATTATCTTCAAAATGTCCTCAATGCAAGTGATTGACCTCAAAACTAAAAACCTGTTTGGTGGACTCCGTACGACATATGTTTGATCATCTTCCCAACTTACAACAATTTCAAGTATCTTATAATTAGTTTTTTGGCCAACTCTCATCCATTTAATTTGTTTAAGTGCAAACAACTTCAATATTTATCGTTGTATGGTAATAATTTACAAGAAGAGTACTTTAAGAAATTGATAACTTAATTATGCTCACAAAGTTACACCTTGGCAACAACTTTGGAGGCATGTTTAACATTTTTTTAGTCTTTATTCAGTTAACAAATTGTAATATTTGTTTTTAAATTGTAACTGTTTTATAGATAGTACTATCCCATCAACTTTGTTCAAGTGCAATCAACTTTTTGACTAATAGGTTCATAGGAAGAGTACCTCAACAAATTGAAAACTTAACTATGCCGACAAAGTTATCCGTTGACAACAAACTTTGGAGGCAAATTAATTAGTGTTCTTGTAGTCTTTAGCCACTTAGCAAATTTTAATATTTGTTTCGAAATTGGTAACTGTTTTACAGGGACTATTCCATCTACTTTGTTCAAGTGCAAACAACTGCAAGTTTTATTGTTGGGGCCTAATAATTTCACAGGAAGAATATCTCCGGAAATTGGAAATCTAACTATGCTTACCGAGTTACACCTTGGCTATAACAACTTTGGAGGTATGTTTAATCCTGTTTTGGTTGATTGATTATATGGATGAGTGTCACATGCTACGAATTTGGTCAATTTTAATGCATGCCCAAATCTGACTTAGGGACCTACTCATAAAAAAGTGGTAGTTTAAGGGAGTGAAATGTAGTGAGTCATAATTTAGGGATATAAGTGCAAATAGAGTGGTTGTTTAAGGGGAAAGTGTAGTTAATCTTTTGTTTTGAGAAGATAAAACAAAAGACAGAAGAAGAGAATTTTAACATAAGAAGCAATTTTTCTCTAAC
>FXXK01000509.1:226833-243680 GCA_900184695.1 Betula pendula | reverse complement strand
AACTATTGCCTTGTTGAACCTACTTAAAAAAAAATGCCACCATCAAAACTTTGTCATGCGTTTCGCATGATTAGAGATGTGTTGCAAAACTATTTACTAAAGAAAAAGAAAAAAAAGTGAAAACTATCGATCTATGATATTATATTGAATAAAAAGTAGTCATGTGTCTTTCAACTTTCTTCCTTACTCCTTAATATTGATTTTTTTTTTCTTGTTTAAATTTGTCGGTCCTTTCTCTACAAGTCACTGACGTCAAGGCCCCCAACCACGACACCTTCTTTTTCCAAAAATCCCTATCTCTTTTTGTTATTAATTTTCGGATGCTGCGATCTCCTTTATATGTTACTTCATTTATTCATTTTTCTTAAAACACAAATATAATTAACCCTTTCTTGGTTTGTTGTAAAAAAACGAAAGTAATAATTACAAAGCATTGCTGGTAATTTTAGTTAGCAGAAATTGAATTCAGTAAGACATTTGAGAAATTTTTTGTCTGATGCGAAACCGTTCAACTTGAATAAATAGTCATGTACGTGGATTCATATTTCAAGGTTATATATGTACTTAGGGGCTCATTGACTAATAATTGTTGAGCTTACACAATATATTAGACATCTGATCACTTATATGTACGATTCATTTAAAGCACAATATTTTCTCTTTTCATTTTTTTTTTAAAAATAATAATGCATGGTTGTTTCTATTGTGCCAGGTGCAATACCAAGAGAAATTGGTAATCTACAAAACCTTGAGTTCTTCAATATTGGTGGCAACCACTTTATTGGTCCAATTCCATCAGAGATCTTCAATATCTCAACAATTCGAGAAATTGCAATGCCTTTCAATAACCTCGAAGGCCATATTCCATCAAATGTAGGCCTCTTTCTTCCAAATCTTCAGCATCTTTATCTTGAAAGAAACAAACTGAGTGGAACAATACCTAGTTCTATCTCCAATGCTTCACAACTCACTGAACTAGATCTGAACGACAACTCATTATCGGGCTTAATCCCAAAATCACTTGGTAATTTATGGACCCTCTGGTGGCTCAACCTAGCAGAAAATAATTTGACCATTGAATCTTCCACTCAAGAGTTCAACATTTTCTCTTCTTTGTCAAATTTGGCACATCTAAGTGTTTTAGATTTGTCAAATAATCTATTCAATGGCATCCTTCCCAGTTCTATTGGAAATCTCTCTACTTCTCTTCAAAGACTTTACATAGATAATTGCAATATTAAGGGCATCATTCCTAGAGATATAGGCAATTTAAGCGACTTGATCACTTTGTCCCTACGGACCAATGAATTGTCTGGACCTATTCCAACTACTGTGGGAAGATTGCACAAGCTTCAAGTTTTGAGACTTGATTATAATAGACTAGACGGTCCCATCTCATCTGATCTTTGTCATTTAGGGAGCTTGTTTCAAATGCTTTTAAGTGGTAATTGGCTTGATGGACCCATTCCCAAATGCGTGAATAATCTCACTTTCTTAAGATATCTTTACTTAGATTCCAACCAATTATCTGCCATGATTCCCTTGAGCTTGTGGAGCCTTACAGAGATATTAGAGGTCAAACTATCATCAAATTTTCTAAGTGGCCCTCTCTCATTTAAGATTGGAAATTTGAAGGTCTTGAACGTATTAGAGTTATCAAGAAATCAACTATCTGGTGATATTCCAATAACAATTGGTGGCCTCAATTCTATAACTAACCTCTCCTTGGCAGAAAATCGATTAGATGGCTCAATCCCTAAATCGTTTGGTGATTTGGTCAGCTTGCAATTCTTGGATCTTTCCAATAACAATTTATCCGGAGAGATTCCCAAGTCCTTAGAAGCACTTTCATATCTCAAATATCTAAATGTTTCTTTCAATAGGCTACAAGGAAAAATTCCTGTGGGAGGACCATTTGTAAACTTCTCTGCTGCATCATTTATGTCAAATGATGGACTTTGTGGTGCTCCCCAGTTGCAAGTTCCCCAATGTAAAGGTGTTTCTCGACCAAAAAAGACTGCAACAACACATATACTAAAGTATGTATTACCAACAATTGGGTTAATAGTGCTTGTAGTTGCTCTTGTGTTAGTCTGGGCAAGATGCCAAAAAAAGAATACAGAAATTCCAATGGAGGAAAACTCATTACCACTAGCCACGTGGAGAAGAATTTCCCAACAAGAACTTTTACAAGCAACGGAATGGTTTAGTGCAAATAGCTTACTTGGTAAAGGGAGCTTTGGATCAGTATACCGAGGGACACTCTTAGATGGAATGACCGTTGCAATAAAAGTTTTCAACTTGACAGTAGAAGGGGCATTTAAGAGTTTTGATACAGAGTGTGGGGTACTACGCAATATTCGTCATCGAAATCTTGTCAAAATCATCAGCACATGTAGTAACATGAACTTCAAAGCTTTTGTATTGGAATACATGCCTAATGGGAACCTAGAGCAGTGGTTGTATTCTCACAATGGTTGTTTGAATATCTTACAAAGACTAAATATAATGATTGATGTTGCTTCAGCACTAGAGTACCTTCATCATAGTTATTCAACACCTATTGTTCATTGTGATTTGAAGCCCACCAATATCTTATTAGATGAAGATATGGTCGCACATGTGGCTGACTTTGGCATTGCCAAACTATTAGGTGATGGGGATTCTATGATGCGAACCATGACTCTTGCTACTATTGGGTATATGGCACCAGGTGATGTTTTTAGCCTAAAATTAGAACTTGCATCTATATCATTGTACTCATGCATACATGGATAACTATAGCATTTTGGTAGAATATTGATTTTAACACTTCATATCTTTTGAATTTTTTTCCTTCACTATTGTGCAATTTATAATTATATTCTCATTATTACTTGTTATGTTACAAATAGAGTATGGATCAGAAGGACTTGTTTCTACAAAAGGCGATGTATATAGTTATGGTATTTTGCTGATGGAAACTTTCACAAGAAGGAAACCTACAGATGACATGTTTACTGGAGAAATGAGCTTGAAGCGTTGGGTAGAGGAATCATCACCCCTTTCAATAAACAAAGTGGTTGATGCCAATTTGCTGAGAAACGAAAGAGATTATGCTTCTACAAAGGATTGCATATCATCCATAATGGAGTTGGCATTGCACTGTTGTGCAGAGTTACCTGAAGAGAGGGTTAATGCAAAAAATATTTCAATTACACTCAATAAAATCAAATTGAAGTTTCTACAAGATAGTGAAAGAAGCTAGTTTGAGAGCATTAGGTTTGTTTATAGCTCTTTCGTGTTTGTGCTTTTGAAGCAATATAACAATCTAGAGACTCCCCTAAAGAGATTTGTTTATAGCCGTTACTTTGGTATGGTAGATAATAGTGTTAGAACTTATCTTTTACAAAGGGATTTAAAGTGGCCCACATGTCACAAATATTAAAAAATCAATGAATATATTTTGTGTGAATAAAATATATTTAGCTGTCTTTTCTTTATTTTCTCCATTTTGCCATTATCATGCAATGTTCTTTTGTATTGCTTTTCTGTTTCATGGATTTGATCAATGTCATTATTTTCTTCTTCTCAAACTATTTCTGCAGAAGTAAGTTGTTCCTTGAGGCTTATTTCCTTTCAAAAAATTTGGTTATGTTTTTCACTTTGTATTAAATAAGCAAGCTTGCAATGTCCCATAATACTCTGTATTGGAAAATTTCAAAGACCCTCAACTATTCGGCAGCTTGTGAGCGACGCAAAATTCAAAGCAGAGCCGAATTCACTTGCTTGATGTTTGGAGTTTTGGCATGGTATACAAATACAAAGGCCTTCATCAAGAACCACCTACTAGTTTCAAAGCAGAAACCCAAGACATGCCTAAACTACAATTGAAATATCTCCATCGATCATGGCTATTTCTACAACTAGGTGCACGCCATTCTTAAGCCAATTAGTTTAGCTAAAGCAAACCTCTTGGATTATATGACTTCAAATAATTAATTAATTAATTAATTTTTTTTTCTAAAAAAAAAACTTCAAATAGCCCCTTGAACTTTTAGCCCTTTTGACATGTCCTTCCTTAATCTTTAATAACTCTCACTTTGATACTTTGAACTTCTAATGTCTATCACTTACTCCCATCTGTTAAGATTTTTCGTTAAAGTCTAACGGAGAGGTGCCAAAATTCTCCATATACCCATCATTTTAGAAAAAAAAAAAAAAAAAGAATAAAAAAGTTGAAAGGATTTAGGCATTGGTTAGAATTTAACGAAATTAATAGAAATATCCACGCTTGAATATTTGAAATTTTTTTATAATTTTTTTTTTTAAAAAAAAATCTAAAGGTATTTTGGAAATTTTGACAGAATTTAACGGAAAATCCTAACAGGGGGATTAAGTGATAGACATTAGAAGTTCAGGGTATTAAAGTGAGAGATTTTAAAGATTTTGGAGCATGTCAAAAGGTATAGAAGTTTAGGGAGACTATCTGAAGTTTCCTAAAAAAAAAAAAAAAAGTTGGTCTCAAACAGAAAGCATTTCGAAAATACAAAGATTAAAAAAAAAAAAGGCTTGGAACGTTGCAGCTCATAACACCAAATCGTTTGGTGGAGTAAGTTTAACCACGGGTACCATTGTGAACGTTTAATAAAAGAGGAACGATTTTATCAAACAGGGACTCAATCGTTGATACTCGAAAATTTTGTGCAACAGAGTCTACAATGTTATATATTGATGGAATCTAAAAGTATCCATGTTTATCTTTTGTGAGAATAAAATTTGATCTTCAGTGTTAGTCCTAAAATTTTTTCTTTTCTTTATCTTCTCTTAAAACCTTTAAAAAAAGTATGTCTCACATATGCTGCTCAAATCAAATAACACGTAACAATTTTATAGATTAGTTTAGAGGAAGTAAGGACTTCATTTATTCATTCAAATTAACGCACACTTATTCTAGGAGAAGGAGTACTATTACAAATTTACAAGCTATCAACTGATTTAAACATCAGAAGTATTTCTTATTCGGCTCACCTTCACTATGCCTCTGAACCATTTGTTCTAGTGATTTCAAGTCCTCGTCAGCATAGAATTGGCGATCCAGATTCCAGCATCATCAATACTCATTACAATATATTCTCTTTATTATTCATATATACAAGGGTAAAGCAGCAAATTAAATGTCCTTTACATGGGCACAACATATAAGTATAGAAGACTTTGATAGCAAGAAGTTCAACAAACAACGATTGTTGCAGTCAAGGTTTTCAAATTTGCAACGTCAAGGACCATTCGGAAGTTTGAAAGAAGAAAGCCAAGAAATATTGCGTGACCTTTGCCATGACAATTAAGGTTTTCAAATTTTTAGACCATTGGTGATAAATTCTTACAACAATTTTCCAAATGTCCTTGAAACATCGCATTTGATATCTCCATCATGCCTGTTTGTACATTGCGGTGCATGGCATTTTAAAGCCAGATGAAGACATGGTTGTACATGTTGGATACTCTGTGATAGGAACTCAGGAGCTTCTATCGATTAAAAATAAGAATATATAGATATCAAAAGGATAAATCAATCGCTTCAAGGAATTGAACTTCTAATTAATTACTTTGAAGGAATTAACCTCCAATTGTTAAATAAAGCAATTAATATTTCATCGATTGATTTGCCATACGACATCTACATTGAATTTATAGAATAAAACAGGACTTATTTAGATAATAAAATCTAAAGTTTAGCCTATTAGGGAAATAGCTTATTAAGAAAATAGAATATAAGGTTCTTCACATTTTGGTATTGAAAAACTATGACGTTCACCGTATGAACAAGATCTCAATTCCTAGTGAAATGACTGATTGGGTCGATTGTTAAAATTGCATATCATTTATCCTGAATTTAGCTATGGATACCACACGTTCAATTTGTCATTACAAATTGACAATCTTGTCAAAGTCATGATCCACTCCGCTAATGGGGTTTGGAAAAGTGGACATCACCATTGACATTCTCACACCAATTTTCATAATGTCTTTGAGAGATTGGACATCACCATTGACATTTACTTGGAATGTCTTCATCAAGGCTACTCTAATTCTACATCGTTGAATGGTTGTCCAGGTTGGATTTGAACTGATCTTGGAACTCTCCTAGTGTCAATAAATTGGGAGTAGAAAAGTCATGATGATGATAAGCTGACGTGGAAATTCATTGGTTAACTGATAAAACTGTTTGCTTTGTCCTCTATCAAAAATATCTACCGGCCAATGACGTCAACGCCCAAACCATCCCACCTTTTTTTTTTTTAAACGATTAAACTTTCATTAACAAACTGAACTTTTTATAAAATAAAATTTTAGCAAAACACTAAAGTTTCAAACCCTTGTACAACCACGTCAGATTTATATCCATATATTCAGTATGAAACCCTCTACAAATTCAAACAAAATCCCATCAATACCCTAAGCATTATAAAGAATAACATTCTCACATGTCTTTCTAAACTTGTCTTTGGACATAAACCGAAGCTTTACTTTCCACTTTATTTGTTTTAAAATTTGTTATTCAGACCAAGGATTGTTCCTATGTCTTAAAGCATTTCTTGTTCTCCAAATATTATAAATGGAAGAACCAAACACTAACTTGCATATATAAGCTTTCATAGTCTTACCCCTCCACTCTTTCAGTCCGAAAGACATTACATCATCTCAACATGTAGGCAGATGCAAAACTCTACAAAGCTCTATAACATGTTTTCAAATTCTACCACTAAACCTGCAAGAGAAAAATAAATGATCTCTGTCCTTAACCCCAAATCTACAAAAAATACATTTTACATCCCCTAGAAAACCCCAAATCTACAAAAAATACATTTTACATCTCCTAGAAAACCCCAACACAAAAGCTTCATCCCAGTTGAAAGTGCATCTCTCATTGCCAACCAAGCAACAAAAGCTTGCTTAGGAATGGAAATCTGAAACCAACCTAAAGGCCACCAATCCACAATTGGGTGCTTAACACGAATGACATCCCAAGTATCTAAACAAGAATACATAACATTTTTAAAAGCAGATCATTGCGAAATATCATTCTCACTAAGAGGAACTAAACTTAATTTGCTTTGAATATTGACAAGCTGATCAGAGTGAGTAGGCCTCCAATTCCAATGACCATCATTAATGACAAAGTCTAAACGGGCCTCTAGCTTACTATGAGCATCATATATGACCCGATGCCTATACTTCTCGTAAAGAACCCCATCTGGGTGCCAAGCATCAAACCAGAGATAAATATTTTGACCAGTACCGATAGCAAAGGAAAGAAAATTTATGGCTTCATCTCTCAGCTTCAACAGTTTCCTCCAACTCCAAGAACAAATTTGAGGAATACTAACCTGCTAAAGACTCCTCCCCCTCAATAGCATTGCATGCACCAAAGCAACTCATAGAGACCCTGCCCTCATGAATAAACTCTATATATGGTGCATCATGGCTACACGGTTCTATTCCTCAAGTTTTTTAATGCCCAAGCCTCCCTCTGTTTTAGGCAAACACAACATACTCCAGGAAACTTTAGCTCTAGCAATGTCTTCATCTTTACCATTCCAAAGAAAGCGATTGAACTTTTGTTCAATAGCTCGAATGACTTTTTTAGGTAAGATAAAAATACTGCTATAGTAAACTTGAACACTATACAATACAGAGGCAACAAGTTGAAGTCTACCAGCAAAAGATAAATTCTTAGACAACCAAGAGTTTATCCTAGCAGTAATTTTTTCCAAAAGAGCTTCACAATCAACTGCACAAAGGCAAGAAGAAATTAAAGGAACACCTAGATAACGAACTAGGAGTTTACCTTAACACATCTTCAAAGTGTTGACAATTTGAGCTTTAATCGAAAGAGACACCCTAGCACAAAATAAAGTACTCTTCTCAGGATTTGCCTTCAAGCCAGAAAGAGACTCAAATTCATTAAAAACTTTTTGAATAGTAATAACAGAACGCACACTAGCTTCTGAGAAATTAAGGAGGTCATCAGTAAAACACAAATGAGTGAGACCAATTTTTGAGCACCGATGATGATAACCAAAATCCCCTTGGGCCATTGCACACTCAGCCAACACAGAAGACAAGACTTTCATTGTCAAAAGAAACAAATATGGTGATAAGGGATCACCTTGCCGAAAACCTCTCTTCCCTTCTGTGACGACCCGATTAATAATTATACTGTAATTATATATATTTTTTTTTGGAAAACATACAGTAATCATGAACTAAATCGATCATCACAGGGTGATAAAAACACCTGTTATACATGTATCCCACAACATATCATGAGAATTACATCTATTATATCAGAATCAGATATCACATTTAATATAAAGTGAGCGGAAGCATATACTATGGGAATAATCAACATACATAGAGCTGACAACATATTTTTAATGATTAAAAGTTTACATTGTGACATATACAAAAGAATGGCCATACAAATCGTGTCACATACGACACTAGCCAATATACAAGAACATTATTTGTAAATACATCACAACAATATACAAAAGAATACATTATCTAACAAGTCTATACAAAAAGAATGCATCCCGCGACATAAATCGTAATAGTCAAGATAGTAGGCCACAGAATCATCATCTACCCTTGAGAACCTGCATCAACATCTATGCAACCATAGAGATCATCCATGATTACATAGGCGGAAAGGAAATGAGTGAGTTAATAGATTCAATGAATAAAGATCCACTGAGTCTTCGTAATGAACCGAAGCATTAGTTTACATAAGTTTACAATAACAACTACTAAAGATTTGACATTTATTTTAAAACATAAGTAGCTGATAAAATAAACATATGTAGTTATAAAACATCTTAAACATTCTAATAGCTAAGTATGTATAAGCATATTCAATCTCTCGTTTGGAAGTATACACATACGTACCCATTTTTGACATAAGTATATCGTATAACTCAGCTACACCTATATATAGGCATTTCATTCCATTTGGCGAAACACAAGCATATAAGTATATCTAAGCAATAAAACATAAATCTCATATACATCTAGTTGTAAGAATATACATATGTGCTTTTCCATGAAATTTCATATACATACTAATACGTTTATCATAAAGTCCAATAAATCATAACATGAAACATCACATAAAACTTCATGACATAGCTACACTCACAATTCTTTACCTTTGTGGCCGAGGCTCATATGCTCGCAATTCTTTACCCTTGTGGCCTAGGTACATATGCTCACAATTCTTTACCTTTATGGCTTAGGTTCATATGCTCACAATTCTTTATCCTTGTAGCCTAGGTTCATTTACGTCTTTTATCTCATGCATTCCATATTTATGCTTATAAACATCATGTAAACACTTCAGCCATAATTCATTTCTTAGTACAAATCTCAATAAACATCATGAAACTTAACAAATCATTATTTTCGCCATAATCATAAATCGTCAATAAAACATCAAAACTCATCATAAATTACTAAACAAAGGTTCATCAATGTCATGAAAGTAGTCGAAAGTGTTAATCATATATTATCACAAAATAATATCAGTTCGTTCTTTAACATTTATAACATTTTCTTCAAACTCTTTTGGGAAATCATTTATTTGTTTAGTAAATAAAAACATTCACTAAACATTTAAAACATAAAACATTTAAAGGGTGTATCACTCTCAGTAAGTATAAATACTTACTTATTTCCGCTTGTTCTTGACAATATCACTCTCCTAAAACAAATGTTCAAGCAATGCCCGCTACATAATACATTGCTAAAACATTAATGACTACACTTTAACACTCTAACCCAATACCCATGATAGTTGAAAATACAAGTATCAAATAGCCCATAAGCAACCCATAGTGTTCTAGGGTTCCAAAGAGCATTTAAATAATCACAAAGTTAACCCATAGCGATACACTAGGGCTAAACATCATATAACAACAAAATACTTAACTATAAAAATCTAGGGTTTAGACTTATACCTCAATTCCTTGAAGAATCTGGAGTTTGTGAACCACGAAACTTCAATCCGATGTAGGTTAGGCACAACCCAACAAGAATCCTAAGAAAATAACCAACACTAAGCTATACATTCAAGAACTTAAACATTGAGAAATTAGGGTTCCAAGGATTTTTACCTCGAAACGATCAGTAGAATCACCCCTCCAACACTGAGGATTACAATTCCAGTGTTAGAATTGACAAAATTGAACCTCCAAAGATCAATACACTAGGGTTTGGGTCAAAACCCTTGGAGAGAGAATTGAGAGAATTCGAGTGAAGGGGAGAAAAATTCGAGAAAATGAGCTGAGGATCGGAGCTCAGTTTTATATAGTGTATAGCCGGTCGAACGGGTAAGTGTAGCTGGTCGAATGCCACACACATAGAAGCACGGGAATTCCAAAAATGCTCAGCCGATCGAACGAATTTTAACCCAGTCGAATGAACACCTTGCATCACCGGTCGAACGGCAATTGGAATAGGGAATGGAACTGGCAAACTTGGTTCCATCAATTCCAAATTCGGTCGACCGCCGATTGGAACGGCCATTGAAACGGATGGCTCTGACTTGATTTCTAATTTTCCTTAAATGATCTAGTGGAATGGCCACTAGAACAGAGGCCCCTGGAGCTCACCCGGTCAAACGGAAACATCACTGGTCGAACGGCGGGTGACAATTGTTGACTTTTTTGAATTTTCTAAGTGTCTCTTTTTCTTACTTTGAATTACCATTTTGTCCTTGCCTATTTAAAGTGATTTAAAATCCTTAGTTTAAAATCTTGGGCATTACATTTCTCCCTTCTTATAGAAATTTCGTCCTCGAAATTACGCTCAATATAAATATACATACAAATTGAGTCTAAAAGCTTGTGTAGCAAATTTAGAAGCAAACATAATGTAATGTGAGACGTAACATACTTGATTATTCAAACAAATGTAGATATCGGTTTCGCATATTTGACTTAAGTTCCCATGAGGCTTCTTCTACATCATGATTCCTTCTAAGACCTTGACTAATGGTATGACTTTGGTCATCAACTGTTGCTCTTTGGGATCCAAAATTTACACCGGGAGCTCTTCATATGTTAGATTTGGCTGAATATCAAGAGGCTCATAGCTTATGATGTGCAATGGATCATGAACACACTTCCGCAATTGAGACACATAGAATACGTCATGTACTCCATCCAAACTAGGTGGCAATTCGATCTTGTACGCCAAATGACTTACATGCTTTAGCACTTGAAATGGCCCAACATGCCTTGGGCTAAGCTTGCCTTTCTTGCCAAATCGCATCACACCCGTCATCGGTGACACCTTGTGATACACAAGATCACCAACTTCAAACTCAAGCGTGCAACAATGGTTATTCGCATAACTTTTTTGTCGACTTTGCATGGTTAGTATTTGTTTTCGAATAAGCGCAACCTTGTCTTTCATGTCTTGAACCATATCTGGTCCCAACAATTGTCGCTCATCAATATAAAGGTGATCTACACTTGCACCCATATAATGCTTCATAAGGTGCCATGCCAATAGTTGCTTGAAACTGTTGTTATCAGCAAATTCAACTAGAGGCAAATAGCAAATCCAACTGCCTTTGAAGTCGAGTACGCATAACCTGAGCATATCTTCAAGTGTCTAAATAGTTCTTTTAGATTGGCCATCACTTTGAGGATGATAGGCCGTGCTAAAATTCAACTTGGTTCCCATAGCCTCATGTAGTTTCTTCCAAAACTTGGATGTGAATCGTGGGTTACGGTCCGATACAATGAAAATAGGTACTCCATGCAAATGGACGACTTCTCGTACATATAAGTCTGCCATCTTCTCCATAGAATCTGTGATCTTGATAGGAAGAAAGTAGGCACTCTTGGTAAATCTGTCGACAATTACCTATATGGCATCTTGACTGCTTAGCGCTTTTGGCAATCCCACAACAAAATCCATGGCTATTTGATCCCATTTCCACATAGGAATCTCAAGTGGCTGAAGTTGACCCGCAAGCCTTTGATGTTCAGCTTTCACCAATTGACATGATGGACACTAAGCAACATACTCAGCGATTTCATGTTTCATACCAAACCATCGATAATTCCTTTTTAAGTCCTTGTACATCTTTGTATTACCCGGATGGATTGTGTACAACGTCTTGTGAGCTTCATCTAAAATCTCCTACAAATCTCCGGTAATAACCCGCTAATCCCAAGAAACTAAGCATCTCTTGGACGTAGCTGGTCATTCCCATTCAACAACGGCTTCTATCTTCTTCGGATCTACAAATACTCCATCCTTAGAGATCACATGACCAAGGAAGGATACACTCTCCAACCAAAACTCACACGTATTGAGCTTTGTAAATAGCTATTCTTCCGGAGTACTCCCAACACTATCTTTAAGTGGTTCTCATGCTCACGATGATTAGTCGAGTAGACTAGGATGTCATCAGTAAACACGACCATAAACGAATCAAGATACTTATGAAATACCCGATTCATCAAGTCCATGAACACCGATAGTGTATTGGTTAACCCAAACGGCATGACCAAGAATTCAAAATGGCCATAGCGTGTAAGGATAGCCGTGTTCGGTACATCTTCTTCTCGCACTTTGAGCTGATGATACCGATAGAAGATCAATCTTCAAGAATACTGAAGCTCCTTTAAGCTGATCAAACAAGTCATCGATCCTAGACAAAGGATACTTATTCTTGATCGTCACCTTGTTCAACTCATGATAGTTTATACATAACCGCATAGAACCATCATTCTTTACAAACAACACTGGCGCTCCTCAAGGGGATACACTTGGTCGAATGAATCCCCTATCGGTTAGCTCTTGGAGTTGCTCCTTTAGCTCTTTCAATTCTTTTGGAGCCATGCGATATGATTGCTTGTGAATAGGTTGAGTCCTTGGCAATAGCTCAATAGAGAACTCAATCTCACGATCTAGTGGCAAACTAGCACTTTCTGCAAAGACATCCAGGTAGTGGCATACCACTAGAATCTCTTCCAACTTCGCTTCAACTTCAAGTTTAGCAACTACATAAGCCAGATAGACATAAGTGCCATCCTTGATACTCTTCTTGGCTTGTAAAGCAGAGAGAAAAGGTACGGTAGCTCACACACGAGATCTGCAAAATTTGAACTCCTTAGTATCCCGAAGCCGGAATACAATTTCCCCCATGCGACAGTCAATATTTGCTCCATACTTCAATAACCATTCCATTCCCAGAATGATATCGAAACCAAGCATACTGAACACGGCTGGTCTAGCTGGTAAAGTCTTCCCTGCTATGACTATAGGACAATTTTCCACATCTTTCACACATGTTACCACGTCACCAACGGGATTGGTCACACGAATATTTTGTTCAAGTGGTTTTGTGTTCATGTTACATAACTTCACATACGTAAAAGAAATGAAAGAATGAGTATCACCCAAGTCAAATAAGACGCAAGCTAGGCAACCAAATAGTGGAAGGGTACTTGTAACTACGTCGGTGATAGGCTCTTCCTCCTCATTGTCGGCCAGTGTGAGTGAGTAGACTCTTGCTTGTACAGGCTGCTTCATTTGATAATCGTTCCCTTGAGGCTTGTTATTGCCTTAAGTAGATCACGGGCAATCCCTTTGTATATGGCCTGGTTTGCCACACTGAAAGCAGACATTAGAACCAACCCTGCATTCCCCAAAGTGCAGCTTCCCACACTTAGCACAGTTTGGCCTTGAACTCGTATTTGCCATTGGAGCTTTTCTTTTCTCAGAGGCATTGTAGCTACCACTTACAACTTGTTTCTTTGACGGATGGGTGGGTGGAGGTAAGTTTCTCTTTTTCAGAGCAAAATCTGTATCTACCTCTTTAATACTCTTCTCAGCAAGAGTTGCCTTGTCAACCATGACGAGAAATTCCTTGATACCAAGGCATATGACTTTGTCTTTGATTCGCGAAATAAGGCTGTAGAGAAATCGGTGGACCTTGGCTTCTTTAGTTGCTACTAGGGTGAGAGCATACCGAGAAAGCTCATTAAATCGAGCGGCATATTGCTCCACCGACGTAGTGCCCTGATTAAGTTCTTGGAATTCTCTGGCACATTGAAGTCGTTGAGTCTGTGGGAAGAATCGATCATCAAATTATTTCTTGAATCGATCCCATGTGATTGGGATGCCTTGGCCCAACTTAGCAGCTACTAGCTCCTTTCTAGCCAACCACCAATGGGAGGCCTCCTGTGAGCTTAAGGCTTGCACAGTTAACCTTCTGTGCACCAATGCACTGTAGGGATTCCATGAGATGTTGGATGCTTATAATCTAAAAGTCAGCAGCCATTGGCCCCTTAGAGCCATCAAAGGCCTCGGGCTTATGGAGAAAGAAACTAGAGGATGGACAACCCTCTACTCTTTCACGGTCACGTGGTTAGAGGTGTGGCTGATTTTGAAATTGTTGATGCATTTGTTGTTGAAACTGTTGTTGCTGTTCAAACTGTTGTTGTTGCATCATTTGCATATTAGTCATCATAGTGGTCATGAATTCAGTTGCTTGAGCCCAAAATTGCATTGGATTAGACATATTAGGTGGCGGAGGTGGAGGAGGAGGAGGTGGTGGATCTGAACCGCCATCCTCTTCATTATCATTCCTCAAAAACCTTGCGCGACGCCCGCACTGTTGCTCAAGTCTAGGAGGCATTACTCTGCAAAGTCCTCATATTAGAACCGAGTAATCCACATAGACACAAGTCAATCAAGAGTACAATGTGCATATGATATCCAAATGCACACACAAACAATGCAAACAAGAGGTTTAAGAAGTTTTAATAACTAAGGTTCCTCTTAAAATCTTTTAAATTCCTATAGCTATGACATTACACCTAGGCTCTATCTAGACAACCTAAACCCTATTACTCCAATAATGGCCCTCAGAGTAAGAACACTCTGATACCACTAGTTGTGACGACTCGATTCATAATTACACTGTAGCTATATATATATATTGAAAACATACAGTAATCATGAACCAGATCGATCGTCACAGGTTGATAGAAATATTTGTCATACATGTATCCCACAACGTATCATGAGAATTACATCTATTATATTAGAGTCACATATCACATTTAATATAAACTGAGTGGAAGCATATACTATGGGAGTAATCAACATACATAGAGCTGACAACATATTTTTAATGATTAAAAGTTTACATTGTGACATACAAAAGAATAGCTATACAAATCGTGTTATATGCGACACTAGCCAATATACAAAAACATTGTTTGTGAATACATCATAACAATATACAAAAGAATAGACTATCTGACAAGTCTATACAAAAAGAATGTGTTAGAACAGTTTCCAACTCCGGCTGCATAGGAACCTGAGAACAGAGAAAACGTTAGACACAAGAGCTTGCCGGGGGCTACCGGCGGGGATAACTCCGATGCCTAAGTCAGTATCTTTTTTGGAAAGATTTTATCAGAGAAACTTGAGAGTATTTTCTAGGTTTTTTCTGTCACATGCCTGGCACCGAACCTTCTCCCGCTTCTTATATAGTGGCGTACCCCCCGAGGTTCATTTAATGAACCTCTATGGTGGGGCCCTAAATTTCCTATTGTCTTCCATGCCCATGCGGTTCATAAATGATCTTTCCACGTGTCGCATAAGTACTGGCTCACGATATCTGAGTCCCTGTCTGCCTGTCGCGTCAATCACGTCCCGAAGGGCAGGTGGACCTCGAAAACATGCGGGAACAGCGACCAAGGCCGGCTGCCTAAAATGCTCGCCATAATGGACCTTGTCCTCTCTCCATCAAGGGTCTTTATATTTTTTATCCAAAAGCTGAACCTTAAGGGATGGGAGCAACCTCGGTGAGCCAACCAACCCTGGTGAACGAAGGTCGGCAAGTACATATGTATAGGTTCGGTCCCCTTATATATGGGCCGTTTCCAAAGAAGGGGATATGGGCCGACAGGGTTGTTTAGGCCCAACCCCCAACAATTACCCCCTAAAATCTCTTGCGCCGTGTATTGAAAATGGCGGGAGGATTTTATTTCATTTTGGGAACGAACCGCCGTTTGTGGGGACACGGGGTAGCGTGTCGTCATTAGCGCTGCTACACGTGTTTAGATCTTGTCCACATCTTTTCTCGGAGGTACCTAGTCATGACGCGTGGAGGTATGCTTCGAGGAAGATTCCTTATTATCTTCTCCTCGAAGGATCCCTAGCCATCACGGTTAATTCCTCAAAGGTTTTTTACAGCAGCTAACTCCTCATCTTTCGCTTTCAACTCAGCACTTTCCTGTTAGACACAATGCCTAAGAAATCTTCAAAATCCTCGAAGTCATCGAAGCCTTCGAAGTCTTCTAGGTTGGATGCTTCAGCGGCCCCTGAAACTTGGCGGACCACCTTTGGGCCGAAAGACGTTGAGAGGTTGAGAAATACTTATGAGATTCCCGACAGAGTGAAAATTCGGATTCCTGGGTGTGATGATGATATTTTCGGGAATACTTTAGAGCACAAAGTGTGCCTTTTTGAGAGGGCCCTTATGGCTAGGCTCCAGCTTCCTTTTTCCCAGGTGGCCCGCGAAATATTGCATATCTTAGAGATGGCTCCTACGGAGCTGAAGGTCGGCGCATGGCGGCATGTGTGGCCTGCTGCGTAGCATGGCCAATGGTTCTGGGGGACGGCGAACAACTGACTGCTCCAGAGTTTCTGAATCTGTTCGGTCCGGTTAAGTACGGCCATACCTGGACTTTGCAGGGTCGGGATAGGAAGTTCTTTTCCGCTCCAAGTACATGGCAGAGTAACCCCCCTTTTAAAAAGTCCTTCTTCTTTGTCTC
>FXXK01000509.1:194079-211935 GCA_900184695.1 Betula pendula | reverse complement strand
TTATTGATTGGTCACTAATATATGTTGTTGGTATATCCATATTGCTAGGCAGTGGTGGATTACAATTATTCTACGAAAGAAAGTGTAAGTATGGATGTACTTACTGGGGCTGACTCTGTTTTCTTTTATACTCAGTTATTGTTTTATTCTTTTGCATGTGTTATAAACTGCTCATACAATATATATGCATACTCTATGAATTGGTAATGATGTGACATTTAGCTGGTCATGTGGCGGGGGAGATGGCTGATCCAGTGGACAAAAAAAAAGGGGGTCTTGTCCCAGCTGGTGATGTGGCGGGGGAGATGGCTGATTCAGTTGGCAAGAGCCTTGTCCCTAAATCCGGTAATAAGAACTAACGCTGGAAGTCGGTTCCAGGTGCAAACCAACAATTTGCTAAGTAGGGGAGGTGTAACAGTGCGTTAATCCGAGGTTGGCCCATTATGAGCGGAGTGTAATTTCATGCTGCATTAAGACTAAACAAAGCCTTCACAACGATGCATGAAAAATCATTCATTATATCTGTCATATGCTTGTTCAATAATTCAATTACCTGTTTATATTGGGTGCGAAGACTCACTTGTTTGCCTATGTAAATGTGATGATGTCATGTTTACATAGACTGTGATGCAGGTAAGAAGGCGGAGACCCTTCGTTAACTTTAATGACTATTAGGCACTACTTTGTCGGGATGTGCTATATCCCAGAAGAGCAACATTTTGTTATACATATGTCTCTTCGTATTTTATGTTTTGGTTTTATTAATTATAGTTTGTATATATTCTAAACAGTGTGATGTTGCAACTGTATGCCGTCTGTGGCATATGCTGCAACTATCCTTTATTTGGTGCATCTAGTATGCACATGTTTGTAATATTAAAACATCTAGCGTATTTTAATTCACGAGGTATTTCAATTAGCCTATTATGTTATGTGAGTTATTCCTTGGTGTTTTAAAAGAAAAAAAATATTCCGCTGCGAGATTAGATCTCTGAGGTAGTTAATGTCACGTGGAAACCGGAGGTTTTGCCTTACAGTTCCTATTATCATAGAAACCGGGGCGTTACACATATATAGGCATTTCATTCCCTTTGGCAAAACACAAGCATATAAGTATATCTAAGCAATAAAACATAAATTTTATATGCATCTAGTCGTAAGAATATATATATATGTGATTTTTCATGAAACTTTATATGCATACTAATACATCTATCATAAAGTCCAATAAATCATAACATGAAACATTACATAAACCTTCATGACATAGCTACACTCACATACAAGCAATCCAACCCCTATGAGTGAACACAAGTATATAAGCGTTACTAACATCACTTTCATAAAGCATCATATAAATTATCATGTAAATCATCATGCAATGCACTAACATATGCTCACAATTCTTTACCATTGTGGTCTAGGTTCATTTGCATCTTTTATCTCATGCTTTTCATATGTTTGATCATAAACATCATGTAAACACTTGAGCCATATTTCATTTCTCAGTACAAATCTCAATAAACATCATGAAACTTAACAAATCATTATTTCCGCCATAATCATAAATCGTCAATAAAACATTAAAACTTATCATAAATTACCCAACAAAGGTTCATCAATCTCATGAAAGTAGTCAAAAGCGTAAATCATATATTATCACAAAATAACATCGGTTAGTTCTTTTATATTCATAACATTTTCTTCAAACTCTTTTGAGAAATCATTTCTTTGTTTAGTAAATAAAAACATTCACTAAACATTTAAAACATAAAGCATTTAAAGGGTGTATCACTCTTAGTAAATATAAATACTTACTTATTTCTGCTTGTGCTTGACAATATCACTCTCCTAGAACAAATGTTCAAGCAATGTCTGCTATATAATACATTGTTAAAACATTAATTACTACACTTTAACACTCTAACCCAATACCCATGATACTTGAAAATACAAGTATCAAATAGCCTATAAGCAACCCATAGTGTTCTAGGGTTCCAAAGAGCATTTAAATAATCATAAAGTTAACCCATAGCGATACGCTAAGGCTAAACATCATAAAACTCCAAAATACTTAACTATAAAAATCCAGGGTTTAGACTTATAACTCAATTCCTTGAAGAATTCGGAGTTCATGAACCACGAAACTTCAATCCGATGTAGGTTAGGCACAAACCAACAAGAATCTTAAGAAAATAACCAACACCAAGCTATACATTCAAGAATATTACTTAAATATTGAGAAATTAGGGTTCCAAGGATTTTTACCTCGAAACGATCAGTAGAATCACCCCTCCAACACCAAGGACTACGATTCCGGTGTTAGAATTGACAATCGGAACTTCCAAAGATCAATACACTAGGGTTTGGGTCGAAACCCTAGGAGAGAGAATGGAGAGATTTCAAGTGAATGGGAGAAAATTCGAGAAAATGAGTTGAGGATCGGAGCTCAGCTTTATATAGTGTACAGCCAGTAGAACGGGTAAGTGTAGCCGATCGAACACCACACACATAAAAGTACGGGAATTCCAAAAATGCTCAGTCGGTCGAACGGATTTTAACACGGTCGAACGAACACCTTGCATCACCGGTCGAACGGCAATTGGAATAGGGAATGGAATGGGCAACCCTGGTTCCATCAATTCCAAATATGGTCGACCGCTGATTGGAATGACCATTGGAATGGACGATTCTGAGCTAATTTATAATTTCCTAAAATGATCCGGTTGAACGGCCATTGGAATGGAGGCCCCTGGAGCTCACCCGGTCGAATGCCACACACATAAAAGCACGAGAATTCCAAAAATGTTCAGCTAGTCGAACGGATTTTAACCCGGTCGAACAAACACCTTGCACCACCAGTCGAACGGCAATTGGAATGAGGAATGGAATGGGCAACCCTGGTTCCATCAATTCCAAATCTGGTTGACCGCCGATTGGAATGGCCATTGGAACGGACGACTCTAACCTGATTTCTAATTTTCCTAAAATGATCTCGTCGAATGGCCCTTGGAATGACTATTGAAACGGAGGCTCTTGGAGCTCACCCGATTGAATGGAAACATCACCGATCGAACGGAGGGTTACAGTTTTTGACGTTTCTGAATGTTCTAAGTGTTTATTTTTCTTACTTTTAATAACCATTTTGCCCTTGTCTATTTAAAGTGATTTAAAATTCTTATTTTAAAATTTTGGGCGTTACACCTTCAAAAAAAATCCACAAGTGTGCCATTCACTGCCACAGAGAAATGGGGAGAAGTAATACACTCACAGATCCAGGAAACAAAATTTTCCGGCATCCCAAAACAACCAAGGCAATGAAGAGCAAAATGCTAATTGACTGAATTATAAGCTTTCATAAGATCCACCTTCAATGTACACTGAGCTTTACCATCAGTTTTGTGATACCATTAGTTTTGTGATAATCCTTCATTACTTCTTGGCCTAATAACACATTTTCAGCAATGCTTTGATTGGGAGTAAAAGCAGTTTGGTTAAGGCTAATTAAGGCACCTAAACAAGAGACCAGTCGATTCACCAAAATCTTGGTAATACATTTATAAATTAGATTGCAGCAAGAGATAGGACGAAAATCACCCATTTTTGAAGGATTTACTCTCTTTGGCACCAATGTGATGATAGTAGCATTCATTGATTTCAAAAGCCTACTAGAAAGGAAGTAATTCCTTTTTAGTAGCAAGAATATCAGCACCTACAACAGACCAGGATTTCTTAAAGAACTCAATAGGAAACCCATCAGGCTTGGAGCTTTATCATTCTTCATTGCAAACACAGTAGCTTTAATTTCAGCATCTGTTACCTCAGCCTGCAACATAGCTTATTGAGCAGTAGAAACACGCTTAGTAATAAGTTGAGAAACCTAGCCAGCTTTAGCTTCATCAAAACTAAGAGAATTAGTCCCTAGAAGCTTCTCATAAAAATCCACCCCAACCTGCTTGATTTGATTCTCCTCCTCTACCTTTACACCATTTCCATCCTAAGGATGAGTGATAAATTTCGAGAGGTTCGAATTTTAATCATTTTATGAAAGTAAGAGGAATTATGGTCACCCAAATTCAACCATTTAACTCGAGACTTCTGCTTGAAATAAGCCTCCTCCGCCGTGCTAATCGAAAGAAATTCATGAAGACATTCCTTTTTCTTATTAAGGCAATCAACCTACCCACCAAGCAACAACACATCCTTCAGGGCCTACTCCAACCGGTCCCTAGCACAAGCAGCCTTTTGATGAATAGCACCATAGCAAACCAAGTTTTTTCCTTCAAAACTTGCTTAATAGCATTTAACCGAGCATATAAGCAAAACATAGGAACTCTAGTAACTTCCAACCTCCAGCCCTGTGACACCCAAGATAAAAAATTTGGATTCTAAGCCCAGTAGCTGAAAAATTTGAAGGGACGAGGACCAAAACTCTTAAGTCTTCCCATAGTAATTACAGACAAAGAATGATCTAAAACCCCTGCCTCCAAGAAATCGACCTAAGTATTGCCATAAAGCCCCATCCAAGCTTCATTAGCAAGCACTCTATCCAGCTTCTTTGCCACAAAACAAGAAGCTTCTTTCTTATTACACCAAGTAAATAAACTCCCAGAGAAATTTAAATCAGAAACCTCAAGATTATTTAAATAATCTCAAAACTCAAGTTCATACAAATTTAGATTATCCTTACCCCATTTCTCCTTCGAATGCATGACAACATTAAAATCGCCCCCACTCAGGCATGGAGAATAGTTGACAGCAATTTTTACCAACTTCAACGAATGCCATAAAGTCTTTCTCTCTATTCCTTTATTAGCACCATAGACAAAGGAATGAAACCAAACCATATCTTCATTTGGCGCTTCAATCTTACAACAGATTTCCTGCATACTCTTACTAATAGTATCCACCTTCCAAAAATTTGGATCCCAACAAATCCAAATTCTGCCATTATGATGACACTCATAATTTGAAACAAAACCCCAACCTGATAAAATAGCATCATGAATTTTTATAGAGTCTCCCTCTTCACCCTTGTTTCAACTATACACAACAAATGAATATGAAACTTTTTAACCAAACTCCTAATCTCCCTTTGCTTTGAGAGGTCATTTAGACCTCAAATATTCCAAGTAATGATCTTCATGAATTAGGTGAAAAACCCTACCTTGGTGGCCATCTTCCTTTTACTCTGGCTCCTTTCCTTTACTCTGAATCACCTTCAGCCTAGAGTGCTCCTCATATAAAGCATCATCAATAATTTTTTGAATAGCATTAATCGCCAATCTACTTTCCTGTATTTCCCTTCCTTCCAACTTAACAGCCTTCTTACTGCGTAGAACCTCAAAGGAGTTGGACCAAGCCTTAGTATCTATACCATTTTGGTTCCCCTGAATAACAACCGCAGGGCTATTCTCCACAACAAGCAACACGTCTTTTGTCTTCCTTGATGTTGGCTTATGAACCATTTCCCCCACCTGTGAGACTCCTTTGCCTGCGTTAGTTTTGAAATTCTGCCTCCCCACCTAATTATTTTCTTTGTCAGCCTATTTTGGCAAAACACGAGCCTTAGTTTTGAAATCCCACCCTCTTTTTCCCAAAGCCCATTATTTTTTCCATTTGAATTTTTGATGCTGCATCTCCTTATATGCCATTCTCACTTGAACTCGCGCTAATCCCCAGTATTTCAACCAACAAAACACTACTCATGGAGATAGCTTGTTTCCTATTCCCTATTTTTATGGTACTTCTCTTGGTACAATTTTACATGGGAAGCCTAGTTATTGCAACTGTTCCCAACATTACTATCGATCAATCTGCTCTTCTTGCTTTAAAGGCTCAAATTTCTTATGACCCTCATAATATTTTGACAAAAAAAAATGGTCCACCAGCACCTTTGTTTGTAATTGGATAGGTATCACTTGTGGTGTTCGCCATCATCGAGTCACAACCTTGGACCTTTCTTACATGGGTCTCGTAGGCACCATTCCTCCATATGTGGGAAAACCTTTCATTTCTTGTTATTCTAAACATCGAAAACAATAGTTTTTATGGTTCTCTTCCCAACGAGTTGGCTCATCTTTACTCGTTGCAACACTTATCCTTTGGATTCAATAACTTCAATGGAGAAATCCAATCATGGATGGGGCTGTTATCAAAAACTTCAAAATCTATCTCTACCAGGTAACAGTTTCATTGGGACTATTCCACCATCTCTATCAAATAATTTATCTTAGTTATAACCAACTTTTGGACTCCATTCCATCCTCCATCTTCAACATAAACAACTCCATTCCATCCTCCATTCCAACATACACTACTCAGGGAGAGAACTTGTTTCCTATCTCCCCCAGGGCCGACACCCAGTAAATCCAGATCATAAACCTCCGGGACATCTATCTCTAGTACGCCTACCCCATGGAACAAGCACTAACTCTTGAGGTGACTAATTTGAAAGGTTTGTATCATAAGCAAAAGCAAGAGCTGGCAAACGTCAAGTTGATGCTAAAATTGATTATGGAGGGCAAATAACCATCCATGGGAAACAACCATGAAGTTGATGTTTTGTATTAGTTTTATTTTTTCATTAATTAGCCATTAAGTGAAAAAGAATCATAAATTAACACAATGTTATTTAAACACAGAGATTAATGAAGTGACATGTATATATGTACAAATGCAGGGGAGTCCGTAGTTATGGAAGAGGATGACGCTGAGGCGGGAGAAGATGGTGCGTAAAAGGGATAGTGCTTGAGGGCTGTGGGTATTACTTCATGACTAAGTAAGTCTTGTTTAGTTAGTGTAGCCTTCAGCTTAATTTACAATTATAAATGCTTGAGGGCTTTGGGCAGTTTTGGTTTAAATTCCTTTGCTGGTTCTCATTCTGATTTTGTATGTTTAATGCGGTGCATCTCAAACAGTATTTGCTGGAATTGCCCAATATGCTATGAAAAGGGTGTTGATGAGAATTATATGATTAGCGTTAATATACATCAAAATTTCTGTAAGAAGTGGTTGGTAAAATTGTGAGAAATATGCTGCTGCCATTGAATTCTCATGTTTTGTCTTAGACTTAGTTAAAATATTGAAAGAAGGACCTTGTATGTCACAGCCATAGAGAGAGTTTGTAATGGATTTCCTTGATTATGCTCTTTAAACTTGTTGGAAATGTTACAAGTTCTGATTATGATGGGTTAATTTAGAACCTTTGAAGTATCCTTATACTACCATTAAATGTCAAGGTGTTGTTTTCCCCAAACCTATGCCCTATGGATGACTACATCTTATGATTGTTAATTTTTATGATGGCTTTGGACACTATTGGTATGTTGGGTTGTTGTTGAGAGTAAGGAACCAAGATATCTATAGACACTCATAAGTGCTAAATCATAAAGTTACCTTGATTAATGTGGTTTATCTTTTATGTTTGCAATGTAAAAAAGAATTGTGAACTTGGAATGTTTGGCTCTTAGGAAACTTAATTGAACTTAAGATGAAAAATCAATCTAAAAACTTAGTAGTTGCTGTGTTTTGGAAATAAAGAGTGATAAGAATGCAAAATGTTATATTTTTCTCCCTTAATGTTTAGTCTTTTATACTTATTTGGTGCCTAAATGTACTCATTATTCTTTTATTTTGATTTAGGATGCAATTGGAGGCATTAAATGCAAAACAAAGCTAATTGGGCGATTCTGGACAATTTCGACATCACTTCGTAATCTGGGCATAACTCTCTCATCTGAGATCCAATTGAGATGATTCAAGATGCTATGGAACACCAAGAAACAGATCTACAACTTTCATGTTTTGAGTTTTGAGAGATACTGAATGAATCAAGGTCGAACCGGGCTTAAAGTTGCGGCACCTGCACTATTGACGTATAGAACATTCCTTAGCATGCTATTCTAATCTGCAGAAACCAGCAGATTTGGTGCACGAAAATTACAGCTGGAACACTTTCCTAGTTATATTAGGACTCTATTTTATTTTGAATATTTTCCTTAATTAATCAGATTTTGATATTGTTATTTTAGGATAACAGTTAGAATATCTTTAGGAGATCTTGTAGGCTTCTAATTAGGAGTATAAACGTGTATAAAGGAGAGGGGAATCAGAAAAACTAAGAAAGAAGATTCTTTTTTCTCCCCTCTTCTCTAACGGATCCTTTGAGTTTTCATTATGGCTCTGCGTAGCTAAACTTCATCATTGGACGAAGGAAACAGAAGCCTAGGAATCAATAAAACTGTGAGATCTAAATTGTTTTAGCGTTCAATTTATGCTTTGAGTATCGGATATTCTTCTGTGCCTATTTTCATGATTGTCTCGTTTAATTACTAGGAGGCCTACTAGTTTATTATTCGTTGCAATCTGTTATAGATTAGATATCAAATCCGTAATTGTTTGATCCCTCTAATTTGCGAAGCAACTCAGATTTAATGATTTGTTGCGTCAGAAATTATTAGATCTGAGGAAGAACATTCGATTAAATTAAATGCAACCGCTTGTGCTTGTGTTGTTTAACTTCATCGATCTCTCTAATTCTTAAGGTTGCTACTAAATTAAACCTTTAGCGCTTGTCTTGGGTTGTTTAGTAGTTAAAGTTAATTAGATCGCTTGTTTTCTAATTAACTACGACTAAGGAAGAATAGGATAATAATTCCAACGGTGAATATTCAAAGTATGAATTAACATATTCTTGCATCGATGATCAGTTGTAAAATTTCGATGGTGGATATTGACTTCGACCAAGGTTTGTTCTCTTGATTGATTTTGATACATTAAATTGAATTGTTCTTTAGTTCTTCTTAAAATTGTTTTCGTTATACTCAAACCCCCCCAATCCTTGTTCACGTAGCATAAAATTAGGCTAAATACTCTCTGTGGGAACGATCCTTACTTGCACTACTACAAGTATTTTTAGGAGTATAAGTTTTATTTTTGGTTACCTGCGACAGCACACCAAAGAGCAAACATGGATAAATCCTTAAAGGTCTAGTTTACCTACATATATAAAGACTAGACAACATGTTTTGATTTTAAATGCTTGCTGAAAAATAATTACTTGTAAGCTATTTTGAGGTATATTATGTCTAAGCTTGAAGCTATGAACTCTTTTATGTACTCCTTTAGTGTTGAAGTTATATATTGAGGTTTAGACATGTTCATTTTGATACTAAGGTTGCTATATTTTGAGTTGTATACATGTATGTAGTCTGGACAGCCTTGCTTTTGGCTTAAATTTTGATATTTTGAATTGGTTATGCGGTAATTTGAACTTGATCATTAATAGAAAACATGGATTTAATGAGCTTGGTATGCAATCCTTGTTGTCATATGCTATTGGTTTGGTGATAGGTTAGACTTATTTGATGTACAAATTGATGCCTATATTGGTTATTTGTTGATGTAAATTTAATTGAAGTAGTAATGTAGTATTTATGTTTGGGTGTGTTTAATTGTTCAATTTTATTTTGGGATTAAAGAACTCTTAAAATACTGTGTAGTGGATGTGTGTGCTTTGATTTTAATGCTTATTTATGTATTAAATTGCAGGTTATCAATTGCACAAACTAGAGTTGGAGGCGAGATGGAAGCACATATTTTAAGGTTGTCAGATTGTGTGGGAGTTTGGACGTAACTACTAAAGTTTAAAACATTTTACATAAATTCATGTTTTGAGGACAATCTAGTTACTTTTATTAATTGTATATGTTTTAAGGTCATCTATCTTGGTACTACTCTCGCATAAGCATGCTTAATTGCGAAGTTCTGATATGTTCATGGTTATCATGGCTTTAAAACACATTATATCAATAAGGGTGCAGATCTACATATAACCACATCTCCATTCCAAGCATAGGCGATGTGTGACGCCACAACTTATGTCTAACATCTTTTGTTTTAAAGGTTAGACAAAGAGGCCTGTCAGGCTAGCTAGTGCCTTCATCTGCTGATATTTGGCAGTTGCCACAAGGTGAAAGGGTGGTGATTGAACTAAATACATCGAGTCAGCCGGTAGGCCCAGGAAGTGAAAAAATAAGAAGCCTTGGGGGAGGCTAGTCAGTAGCGGACAATTTAGAGAGTTGCAAACACGTGATTGGAGGAAGGTAACAAATCAACGCAAGGAAGATATGTGGGCTACTGTAATGGTAAGTATTATTTATATAATACACATTCAGAATATTATGTGCGAGCACGTGATTTGATTGTTTTCTTACACTTGAAGAAACTCATTTAAAAACATCTCACTTCCAACTTGTATGTAGACAAAATTCTACGTGGAGAATGGTGAACAGCTGAGTGAAATTAAAAGGGTAACCTAGCCTTCATAGACCTAGCGAAAAAAAAGGAAGGATTATAGGTACACGATCAAGCATTCACGGCAGATGAAGGAGAGTGAAACAGCTGAAGATGTCCTTGAAACGATGCCTGACAACCATGTGCTCCCCACTGAAACTCTCGAAGTACTAGTTCGAAGATGGGCATCCGATGAAGATAAGGTAATTTACATAACATGACTATTTTGATTTGTTATTTTTATAACAAATTTTATATCTCACTATGCTAAGACAAATAATACATATGTAGAAAAAGGGCCAAGATAAATAAGAAAAGTCGTGGCAAGCAGAAATTTAACCACACCACTGGGTCCAAGAGATTTGCACGTCTTGCTAAAGAAATGGTATGTCTTTTATCCTTCAAAGAAACCTGTTTAGTTGTTTGACGTGAAACATTTAATGATATGGTTGTATAAATGGAACTGTTTGTATGCGCATTAAACAACGTCAGGGTCTGCCCAGAATCGTAGCCAACTTTCTTTAGTGTCTCACAAAAAGAAGGGCGGCACCCCTGTCGATGATGAGGCTGCGGGGAAGATGGTAAGTGCATGCACTTTTCTGAATATGGATAATGTAGTATAGTTGTATGCATGCACAAATTCTTAGTAGTTCAACTACAAATATAATATTTTCCTTATTTGACAGGCCCAAATAGGGGAATTAATGAAACAAGAGGCTTCGAATAGTGGGGTATGTACGCAGGGATCAATCCCATGGTCGCCCAACGACCCATACGCACAAGTATTGGGACAGGAAAGGCCTGGCCGTGTCCGTGGAGTGGGCCTTGGGCCTACACCCGGCAGAGTAAGGTACAATTCATTTGGGGCATCTACATCAGCCAATCAACCAGGATATGCAAGTCGTTTGACAAACGACTACGACTAAAAACACGTCCCTTTGTTTTTTTAAGACGACAACGTACTGTCGTCCTATGCACAATAAACGGCGTGGTATTTTTTTTCCCAGACTCAAGAGCAGGGACCTTTAGCAAATGAAGTGAATCAAAAGACGCCTTTTACTTGACGTCATTTTTCTTAGGGATCACGTCTTTTTAAAAGGGACGTAGATTGAGCGAATTTTTGTAGTGAATTTTAATATTAAAGGGTAAGGAAATTAGAAAAGGATTATGGTCAAGTTCGGATATTACAAGGTTTAAGCCTTCATCCAGCAACACGTTAGTAGCTTTGATGTCTCTATGGACAATCTTTAGCTTCATTCTTTCTTGGAAAAAAGCTAGGCCAGGCCTTTGATATAGTGCCCACAAATAGCCTGATTCTTTCCAAACCGAATCTTAGACTGGGTCTGGATAGTTCTAAACTCTTCCTCATCTATTCTTATAAATAAATCAGTCTTTTCTTTTGTTTGCAGTTATTTCTATAATGAAAAGATTTCAATACCATCCAATTAAATTCAGGCTTTTCATGATAATTTCCTTTTACTATAGAATATAAATTAAATTATTAAATTCGTCTCTTTCTATCGGTTTAAATTTTAGAATAAATGGTAATTTAATATGGTATTAGAACTAGAGGTCATAAGTATACTCATTTATATCGTACGTACAAACCTTGACTCCATCGTTCACTCCCTATTTCAATTAAATATTTAATATGTTGAATTTTACTTATTAATAGGAAGTTTGAGGGAGAGTGTTAAAAGTATTGAAATTATACAACATAAAGAAAATTATTATTTACATATTTTTGTGTATATCTCACTTATATTATTAATTGATTTTTAATTAAATTAAATCGATGTAACATTTAAATGTAATAATTAATAAAACAAAGTTATAACTTGTTGAGAATTTCCTAGTCCGATCCCCTTATGTTGGCAATGTGATCCATGGGCTTTCAATTTCATTCTGAATCTTCTTTATAGGATTATTTTTACATGGGTAAATTATTTATATTAAGTAAATTAAACCAGAATAAAGTTTAATTCATTTTGTACTTATTTTTTAGAATTAATATAGCATTTACATGGTAAGCAATTCAATTTATGATCTTGATGGCCTACGACAAAAGTGAATATTTAATACTTAACCATTGCATTTAGATTTACATGCAGGAGTCATATCAAGTGAGAGTGAAATAATTTATTTTTATGGTTCATATAGATTTTGTGTTGTTATGTAATTGAAAATTTTTAAATAATGTAATACAATGTATGAGGAAAATAAAACAAAATTTTGAAAATTTTTATGGTAACAAAACAAAATTTTGACCGTACGATAGACTATGTTGATTATGATTTATTTGACTATTAGTTTTAACTAAAATATAAAATATTTTTACGGATTATTTTAATCCTGTATTAACTATTTCATTGCAAAATATGGGAAAAATAAATCACAAATAAGCGTGTTGCAATGTAAGTAGTTTTCAAGTACATTGTATTATATTGTATCTAATACTTGCATGATTTTTGGCAATTTTTTGCCATGAGATTTCTCAAGATATTATATGATAAATACATTGTGATAATTTATAACATGTCAGATTTTTTATGAAAGGAATAGGATCACATGCATAATATACATAGTGTGATTATATCATAATAAGATTTTATTTTTTTATTTTTTTTATTTTTTTATTTTCCGGATACGAGGTAATAAAAAGACCATTGGTGCAATCGTTCAAAAAAGGTTTTTTCGTTTTTTTATTTTTTTATTTTTTTATTTTTTTATTTTTTTTCTAGTTAGCAACGAAGAGTACAATTTGACCATAAGATGAATGGTGCGTGTATCACATTTCACACACACTAATTTCATTTCAGACGTGAGGGATTCATGTAAAATATTCATACCATGAATTGCGTGAGAGATGTCTCTTTATGGGTGGAGCCCACTTGGTTAATTTGTCAATGAGAAAGGTAGTATGATGCCCTTGCCATTATTTCTGTCGCATTCCATCAAGTTAGTCTCATATTATGTGGGTAAATTATTTATATCAAGTAAATGAATTATAAATGTAATTATGAGTATTAAATTTTATATTAAATTTTTATTAAAAAGTGAGGTTAAACTTTATAGAATATTCACACTTGGCTAGTCAAACGTTATTTTAATAAGTTGGGATACAAATTTAGATGAAAATGTAGCTGGATCCGACTAACTACTTTAATCAAAACATTTGTAAGCTGCTACAATGTTCACCAAGCATAACAAAAAAAGAAAAAAGACTCATTATAAGACATGTGCATAACTTTGAATATAGGTGATATGTGTTAGAATATATTATATTATTATATTTTATTCTAGGGTTTATTTCCTTTCCTTAGTTTATTAGGTTTATTTGTACACCACTCATAGCCTCTATAAATAGAGGCCTCTGTAATAATTTAGAAATCAAGTTAATTAGCACAATGTAATCTTAAGGACCCTTCAGAGTAGTAGACGTAGGTGTCTAACACCAAACCATCCAAAATTTCTTATGCCCTTTCTCCTGTGTCTCTTTCTCTTTCTTACTTTCGCTATTATTATAATATTTTATATTTTCGCATATATTTCTACACTATAAAAAATAAAGAATATTTAAATGGATGGAATGTATGGAATGTAATGCTCTAAGTGATTTTAGATAACTCTAATTATAAATTTATTAGTTCATTTGAAATAATAGAGCATTATGACTAGCATTTTCTTTGGTTACGTCAATATATGGTTTAACAAACAATTAACTTTAATCAAACAAGGGTTATTGCATGAAAGAATTGATCACCGAGTACCGACCACGTTTGCTACCCTCAAACGGTTTTATGTATATACGGAGCACTACTTTCCGTCCAAAACCCATGTGCAAGACATGCGTCGGAACAATTTGGTCGCAAATATTATGTTCCCCTGACAATGGTATGAATATTGTAAAGTCTACACGAAATGTAATTCTTCTTTTTCTTTTTAGAGTACTCACTTATTCATTAAAAAATAAGATTATTAATATGTAAAATTATCTTTCTTTTTGTTATGCTTTTTAGAAATTACTAGTCGTGACAGCGCGTACCTGGGTTCCTTTGTTATATATTATTATAATTTTAATATTATAGATATAGTATATTATAGAATAGATTTAATATCTAGATTATTGAGCAAAACACGTTTTTGATTCCATGTATTTGATAATAACTGTTGTGACAGTTTTTGAGCTTAGTGACGTAAATCTCTGTAGAACAAAAACAGTTAGACACAAGAGCTTGCCGGCGGGCCGGTGGGAATAGCTTCGATGCCAAAATCAATTACCTTGGGGGAAAAGATACATATCGACATGCAGAGAATGTAGGTGTTTTTTTTTTTTAGATACTTACCTGTTGAGCGAGCTTCCCCCTTTTTATATGAGACGGCACGACCCCCCTAGCTCATTCAATGAGTTGGGACCTGTGGGTTCCTGGGTTCCTTCTTCTCTTAGGGGCTAGTGCCGGTCATTAATGGATACGCCACGTGTCAATTAAGTATTGGGCCATAGTGTTCCTGTCATAATACATATGTCACATTAGTTGCGTCTATGGAGCTGTTTTGTCTTCGGAGCTCGCAGAAATATTGGCTTGAGGTCGTCTTCCTTAAATGCATGTCACCTCAATCTTTGTCTTATCCCCATTAAGGATCTTTATGGTTCCCAACCTTGAGTTACCGTGATTCGGTATTCCCAAATCGGGGGCGACCTTTGCTGAAGATATGGGCTTCTAGTTCGTGCAACCAGCTGGTCCAGTTAACTGGGATGGGCCACGACAGAGTCGGCCCAGTTCCCAACAATAACAAATGTAATTTGTTATGTGCTACTTGACATTAAAACTCAATAGTCAATACTATATATAAAGAGTATTTAATTATAACATAAGTTAATATTTAAATCCTTATAAAGTTCATATTTAAATTCTTCCACAAGTTAAATGATAGCATAACATTATAAAACAACCAAATGACACTGTTATGAACATGCTATCACCAATAGAGTGGCTTAATTTATTGAAGGCTTCAGCTTCTTAAGGAACATAATGTTAAAAAAGGTTTACACCCCAACTGTCACTTATTCGGTTATTTATTTTTTCACGTACAAATAAATAGAAGAAAATGAGATGAGAATTAAATCGTAGAAAAACCTTTTCTTCGTATTTGGGTAATGAGAAGATTAAATTCTATAAATGGCAATACATACATAGGTACATGAACCAGGGACCAGATCCTGAAAATTTTTTTTCCTTTTCTTCTAGGCTGTCCGCCTAATGACTTTAATCAGCAAAACTCATTCAGTAGCTTTCACTGTTACATATATACCTCCATACAGACAATTGAAAACTACACCCTGGAGCTAATATGCTCTTGTACTACATTTTCCTTGTCCATTAGGCTCTGTCTTCTGATTAATACTAACCCATCTAACTGTTCCAAAAAATAAAAATAAATAAATCCTCTACCACTTTCTAAAGCATAGCCTACACATTTTTTTAATCATAGCATCAGTAAAAAAGATATGAGAATAAGCATGTGCTCTCCTTCTGGAAAGTTGGCTACCTTTGTCAATGACTAATAACCAGAAGGCATCACTTCAAAAAAAAAAAAAAAAAAGGCATCCATGATACACGTCCTATTAATAGTCCACCAAACTTATATCTTCGACATTCTAAAATAGACATGTTAGCAGCTAGGAGAGCACAATATTACTCAAGACCAAGCTGGAAATCATTTAGAAATTGCAATGAGGTAACCCTGCTCAGGAATAAGACTACCCAATAGCTAATAAGATCCCTATCTTTCAACACTAAAATTATTAAATAATGGCTGCAAAGAGCCAAATGGTCTCTTTTGTTTATCCATACAACTCTGTCAATAATAGTCTCCACAAATACTAAATTAAATGTCTAATGAAACAAAAGAAACAAGAAAAATGAATAAACCAAGTCGTTAGCAAAAATCAGCTACACGTATTCCCCCTACTTTGAGTTCTTGTATATTTAATCGATAGAATAATCAAGCCCACACTTTCAATTAAATCTAGATCCCAATATTCATAATCACATTACAAAAATCATATGAGAGAGAGAGAGAGAGAAATTAACTGGCAACATAGTACGTTTAGAGCATTCACAGCAGAAGCCCTATTTTTCCTTCCCTTCCCTAAATATAGGGAAAATGTCAACAAAACATAAAAAGTGATCCACAGCTTATCTTCTAACCAGTTCCCTAAAGTTGGGTTTTGCTATAGTTAAACCTAATGCATTGGGTTCAACTGTAGCAAATTCAATCAATATTATAATTAAAAAAAAAAAAATCAAAACACTCTCTCCTCTCATGCCTTCCAATAACCCACTTCTTCTTCACGCATACTCTTTTTCTTCTTCACCACTCTTCCTCCTCTTCTTCTTCACCATTCATGCAATCAAGTTATGCACGGTGTTTACGAGAGAGAGGAGATTGAAGAGAAACAAGAACGAGATTGAGAGAGACGTTGGGAATGCTGTTCAGGCTGGAGAGAGAGAGACTAATGGTCATTGAATGCATTGATGTTTGTTGGTTACAAAATGAAAGAAAAGAAAAAGAAAGAAGGAAGGAAGACAATCAGATACATTCAACAGTTAAAAACAAAAAATTGAATGTTCATTGAATTACAGTTGGTTCATTCCTTTAAAAAATAAAATAAAATAAAATAAAATAAAAAGGCAATAAGAGAAGTAGGATAAAAATGGAAAATATAGCCGTTGGATTGCACAAAGTAATGAACCAAACCATTCAAAAAGAAATGATAAAAAAATAAAAATAAAAAAAGTAAGGAAATAATATTTAATTGGTATAAGGAACAATTAATGGAAGCTATTGTAGAGTGTATTTGTATAGGGAAGTAAAAAGTAGTTTAATTTCCTAAATTTAGGAAAAATGACAAAGAAGCTGCTGTGAATGCTCTTAGGGCTCAAAAATATTGTGGATTTCACTATGGAACTGCTCCAATTGAGGGCTCATAGGCAAGTCACTCTCCATTGTTGCTGAAAACTAACAAAACGATCGTAGATTTACATGTCACACAAAAGAGAGAAAAACAAAAAAATATGTGTATATATATCAGACGAAGATTATAAATTATAAAAGAGAATTTAAAACAAACAGAAAAAATTCCACCATAAATTCAAAAAAACTAATCTAGGGAATCAAAAACCCAAAGACCAAAATGAATGAGACAATAAATATCAATAAATTACTCAGAAACAGAGGCCAAAAAAATTGAAATATTGAGCAAGAAAGATTAAAAAAAATACTAATAAAAAAATAAAAATAAAAATGTTGGGACTTACCCGTGGATGCACGATTGCAAAGGAGGAGAGAAATGAAAAGTACTTCTGCGAGGAAGATCAAAAAATATTGGGGATTACTGTGTCTAAAGACGAAATCGTCATCCTCTTGTCTCGCCCATTCTTTCTCTAAAAATAAAATCAATTAGGTAGATTTTTTTTTTCTTTTTTCTGAATCATATTCTCCTCTCTATAATGACTTAGGGGGATGAACAGAAAATCGCTCCTCTCGGTCTCACCA